>JAANSN010006247.1:0-10873 GCA_036850665.1 Dicranocentrus wangi
CCCTCTTTCATTCTCTCTCTGTATTTTCATCAAGGGAAATGAGAAAGTTCAAATGTTAGCCAGCTGTCGGATTTCTAATGGGGTACAAAGAAAGAAAGAGAGAGAGAAAGGTTGGTGGAGCAGGAGCGCAAGGCTGAGTGAAAGTCAGACTGGCACTGGATTTTCATTTTGGGAAAGCTGTTTGGTTCACCCATCCTCAAACCATTCAGAAACCACAGAGAGGAAACGTACGTTGTATGCTTCACTGGATTACGTTATGCGTAATTGCGAAATAGCCAGGAAATTGTATATGGTCGTCAGCAGAAAGAGAAAAAAGTGTAATTTTGACACATCTGAAGGGCTATTAAAGAAGTTAGACTTACTGCTTTTGTGACTGTTCCTGCTTCTAAGACAGTTAATCTAACACAATGCATTTATGCCTAACACACACTCCGCATGTGCTATTTTTTGAATACCGGTAGTACGTGATGCATATATTAGGTTTTATACTTTCAATTATTGTGACGATAGAAAGTAAGTCAGGAATAGTTTGAAAACTTCGATTTCTTCCGATATTACAAGAAAAAGGAAAACGCATATAAGAAGCCGAGGTTTATATTTTGTCACAACTCCTTCCTGGTAAATTATCCTGCAAATTATTTACCGTTGAGGAGAGTGAGTACACTGTTAAAATGCATAATGATTACTTTGACCATTATATTAGTATGTATATCATAACTCTTATATACCAAACGAACCATGCTACCAAGTAAAATTAATCCTGGCCGTGTATACCATGATTCACTTCCATTCCTCAATTTATCCTAAACAAAATTGTCTCAAAAATTGCCACTTCCTCCTAACTCAAGGTATTTACGAAAGCCAAAAACATTGCAAACGAATTGCAAAATTTCAGGGTTGAACACCTTTTCAAAACATGTATTACGTCGCTTGAGTTTAATCAAACACGCCTGCATACGGAAAAATTGGATTCGCAAAACTCTACAAAACCTAGGTGGAACGAGCAAGTCCCTGTCTTGAATACTTACAACGAACGGCATATGGCTTACACGCACAGAATGTTTCAATGAGAATCTGCCCAGAAGCTTCAGTTTTTTCATTTATTTAGTACTTTCTACTCTACAATATACTTCCTCCTGGTAAGACAGTAATTATTTTTAGTATTTATTTGATGGTAGCGCAAATTCTACATTAGCAGCTGACACACCTGTACCACACCACCACAACATGTACTCTGTGCGATGCTTTCATTTTTGGGAAAATATATTTTTTCAATTTGTTTTTTTATTTATTTCGAGTTATTATAAGTACTCCCACCGCCTCTCACACGTATTTATGGGATTCTACGATCGGTTTCCGTGTCATATGCCATTAAGAGAACCGATCCCGAGGTGAAGATAGGAGAGGATGGAAACTCAGCCTACCCATCTTTTCTTCCCATTATTGTCAGAGGAAAATGATCGTTTTGTTTTTAGTCATCGCCATTACTGTTCGTAACCTTCCAAGGGCAGACAAGGATAGTTTTCCCACCCAAGCCAACCACTAAAAAATACTTTGCCACACAAAATAGGACGAGAATCGAATTTCTTGCTATAGATAGAGGCAAAAGTAGGGACTGTTAAATACACAATGAGACTAACTCCACTTCAAAGACTACTTTTCTACAAAAAGGAAAAAAGGAGGAGGAGGAAATGTTGTAACTTGGAAATTCAAATTCAACCTATATCCTTCTTCTCTCTCTTTCCGTATAAGTAGTAACCTTATATTATTAGCACTGCATGCAAGTGAAATGTGAATGTGGTTGGGAAAGGGAGGGAGGGAGGGAGGATGAGTATTAAACTTACTCGTGAATATGATCACGAAACTCTGGAGAAAAAAAAGTTGGTTAACAAATGGTGGTGGTGGTGGTGGTGGTTCTAGTATATTTGAAGTAGTTGCAGTTGTGGTGGTTGGTGGTGGTTGTGAAGCATTCTCAAAAGTCCCAATTAAGATTGTACGGATCACATCTCGCGAGTTGACTCTCACGTCAACAAAACTTGGGCTCATACACCACTCACTTTTGACTAAACCTTGTATATTATATGGCTACTACTGGGCTCCCATAAATGCAAAAACTTTCCTCATTGCCAGATTCCAATCTTGTTAGACCGAAGCGAAGCTCAGCACACAAAACCGAGAATACACATTTTACATATATATACTCCGCCCCATGCGATGCAACTATTATTACGTTACGACTACTTCTTTTTTATGATGTTAGACTTTGTTCCTTTTTTTACCTGTTTAGTGCTTCCACTCCACCACTCACTTCCACCCACTTTAATGCAATATTCTTTTCCTTCCTTCCCTTACCACCGTCCTCCGCCTCCGTCCGTATGCAATATTCAGAGGGGGACACTTCAGGTGAAGATTTGGTTCTATCACGGCACGCCACCACCACTTTTTCTCTGATCCTCCTCACTTGATGAAGAATTATTTAGGAGGAATGGAGTCAATAAAAAGTTTAAGCCACTTCCAAATTACATGCCTTCATGCATCGCTGAACATTTGCACTTAAATTCCTTTGATCTGTGATACATCTATTTCTTCCCACTTAAATGCGTTTAAGCTCCGTTTCTCGGAAAATCAGACTCGCGACTCGACCGAAACTGTTGTTGCGATCACAGGACGGGACGATGGGAATGTCGTGGCTGTGTCCACAAGTGAAGTTAGGAGAAAGTGAAGACGCCACAAATAAATGGTTGACTTTTCGGTGGGACTCACACAGGTTAACATTGATTTCGTCCGTGCCACATCCTTTTAGCAAGCAAGCATGAACAGTAACAGCTGCCAGAATGATGGAGAGGTGCGCATATGACACGTATTTAATAATAATATGCACTTCTGCTCTGCTCTCTTTGAACTCACAGGTGAGTGTCACAAGCAATTAGTGAGACAGGGGCTTAATCTATAAATTCATTGAAATTCCCTTCGTTTTCCTCTTCTTTTTCTTTGAAACACTTTCCGGAGATATTATGCTAAAAAAGTACGCTTCAACAAAAGTTTTTGAAATGTTCAAGAAGAAAGTGGTAACGAAGTGCCCTGTTAGAGGTCCAAATGTAAAAAAAAGATGGTTAGTTATGGAGTGTGGATAAGGGTTGCGAGTTAAGTATGCAAACGGAAGAAGAAGAAGAAGAGTTCTCTCCTCAGCACAGCCAAGTCGAATGAGCTGAAACGCTGAGCTCGCAACTCTTTTTAATATCACTCGACATTCGCGGAATAAAAGTGCACGCCGCTCCTGAATGATTCCTGGAGAAATGGGCTGAAAGTTGTAGCTGGTTTGGTAGGAGAAAAAAGAGAAGAAGAGTTCTCTCCTCAGCACAGCCAAGTCGAATGAGCTGAAACGCTGAGCTCGCAACTCTTTTTAATATCACTCGACACTCGCGGAATAAAAGTGCACGCCGCTCCTGAATGATTCCTGGAGAAATGGGCTGAAAGTTGTAGCTGGTTTGGTAGGAGAAAAAAGAGAAGCACGGGCAAGACGGTGTGAGTTTTCCTTTTGTGCAAACTCACTTTCGTCGTGCTAAGAAAAAATAGGCTTGTGTGTGGAACTACGGGCCAGAAAGTAGATATGAGGAGGTTTAAGGAGTAAACTGAAACTCTTACTATATTGATACGTTTACATTTACAGAATGGTATGGTGGGTTAGCTACTAGAAGAAAACACATAAATGCCTACAGCGCCGGCAGCCCTTTTCTATTAGATTTGCTAGATAATCCACATAATATCAACTCATTTTTATCCTCCATCCACCACACGACGGCGGACGGATATGGGATGCACTTTTTCTGTCAATGGCGCTCCTCGCAAGAGTCCAGCCGTCTTTTTTTTTTCATTTTTGCCAAGTTTAATTAAGCTTTCTTTCAACTCCAACTTGAGTGGGAGGAGGAAATACTGAACATCGTTATACGCATTAATTTTTAACGAATTGACAGTTTTATAATGTTCCTGTGTAATAATTAATTCTAATATTACCCTTCGGTCAGTGTAAAATATTAAATACTACAATTATGCCGAAAAACTGTATGAGGAAGAAAATACGACAATACCTATGCAAACAAGTAACTAGTTTTATGGTTTATACGCTCACAACCGTGAATACGAAAAAAATACTATGTAGACTTTGGAATTTGGAATGCATGCATGGTTTGGTTTCTATATATGCTTTCGCTTTCGCCACTCTCGCTCCTGCTGCCTTGCAATTAAAAGTTTGACAATGTGAAGTGAATGGAATAATATTGCAGTAGTTGTGTTGTGTGTACATTTTGAATAATATTGTGTTAAAACGTTAAAAGTTCCTTTCAGCCTCTGCAAACATTCTTTTTTTGTAAAACAACTCAAAGCTCAACAATACAAACTCTCTTGGCTTTAAGGATTTGAAATAAACTATATGCACACTTTTGTGTTTGCATTGCAAAAGTACCTAGGTATGTGTAGAGACTTAAAAGATCATACCGAATTGAAATACCGGAAAAGTAAATAATGAATAAAGTAGCGAAAAAATCCGCTTGCTTCACTTCAGTGCAAAATAAATGTACTTGGAGCTACGGTTGAAAGTTTGGGAATTCGGATCCCGTTACACTCACACTCATGCCTTGTGACATTTCTGCTTTCAATCCCACTTTGAAAATGATTTAGGCAAAGGCAGTGTTGTTGGAAATATATTCTTCTATACTTCTATATTATTGCGTAATACAAACGATGAATTATATTCGACTGCCTATCCCTGTGTTGTTTGCTTTTGTGCCTGTCGGTCGTTAGTCTAATATTTTATTCTGCTTGGTCAATGATTGATCAGAGGTTTGTATGCTACCTCTCACCTCTCATAATTCTTCTCCCCGCATACATGTACGTACGTATCTTGTAGGTACGCTAAATTGTTTATTCGAATGCATATAGTGTTTTATGCAACAAAAAACTATGTGACCATGATGAATGTTCACAGGTTGAGGATATTAGTACGAACGAAGATTTCATTGATCCGCGCGTCATGATTTATTACCCACTCATTCATTTTTGATACACAGGTACAATACAAAGGAGCACACGACGACACATTCCTTTATTCGATTTAATATCGCAAAATATAATGTTCATCATCATTATTCCCTATTTTGTATATTATAAAGCTTGGATTACGTATTTTGGCACAGCTTCGATATTTATGCTAAAAATTCAACAAAGGTGTGGAGCCGAGAGTTATCTTTTAATAGCCAGCCACCTTTTGTACAGGCAAATGGAGACCAACAGAAGCACAGAAAGTGTCAAAAGCACGGCAACAAATATCACCACAATGAGGAGCAACGTGGATTCTCTTTCTGGAGGTGGAGGAGTCGGATCCGGAGGGATCGTAGTGCCTGTAGAAGTCGTATTAGGTGGTGAATGAGGTGAAGGTGTAGTTGAAGCAGGCGTCTGACAGTCGGAAAGAGATTGTTCTCGAGAAGACTTGGAAATATCTTGAATTCATAGGAAAAGCAGCGATATAATTTAACTTATAATTTATCTCTTCACTACAATAACTTCAGCTCATGTCATCGTTGACACATGATCAAATCTTTTGTGCATGAATCATTTTGCAAGTTACGACATGGTCAACTCGTCCTCATTGTGGGTATAAGAAATTAACGCATGTTGGAAGAAAGGTATAATAGGTAGTCACCTGAGAGAACCGAGGGTCCTACCCAGACTAGACTAGAATTTGCATTAAAATGACGTCCAATTTGAATGTATGTCCCCTCCGCAAACCGGTTGATGATAAGTGTGGCTTTGTTCACGCTTCTCACTTTGTCAGCGTTCAGTGAAAATTCTCCCTGAAAAGGCAGCCAAACTGAATTAGTTTCATCAGACAATAATGTGCAGATATATCTAGTCAAAAGATCAAAAACAGGAAAATTATTTGAATTTTGGGAACTCATTTGTTTTCCGTGAGAAAGCCAACCAGGCATAAAACTTAATTAAGTATAAAAATTGAATTCTATCTGAAATTGTGGATACAAATGTATGGCAATGGAAAATGCATAATCCGTTCGATCATATGTTTATTTCTGTTCGTTAGTATTCACAAAGTAAAAGATAGATAGCATACAGACAAGGTGCGGGGTATGCGGGCAAAGATTCATGACATTATTATGCGAGGAGTGTCCCATTCCCAAGCTGCTATTATTACACTCAAGACATTTTGTGCTGAATGGGAGTCCTAGCCTATTAAACTTGCTTTCATTCTCAAGAGTCGTATATATATTATGTGGCACTACTATAAACTATTCCCATTGAATGAATTTCCCGTTCACGTTTAACGGAAAGTAAAGATTTTTGGTTGTACAGTTGAGTTGCATGGAATTTTCATGTAATTTCACGCCTCATCGGTCTACCAAGTCTACCACAATGGAATGGGGAAAACTTCTCGCGCTCATGGGATACATGTTTGAAGTGTCTTGGGATTCGGGAGCATGTTTGAAAATAAAAACATAATATCTTACCGATAGTCCTATAAAGGGCTCCCTCAATTTCCTCTTCACCATTTCCCCAAAACTTCCCCTCCCACTTCCACTCCCGTGATCGCTTTCCACAGCATTGCCATCGACGGATTTCCTAATGGCTATTAGAATCCGAAGTCAATAAACCACGTGCAGGGTATACATACGATCGTGAAATTAGGTTTTAAAAAGTGAGCATATTACCATTATTATAATTTTTATAGCTTAAAAGTCACGAGTCACATCCACCAATTGCCTTTGGTAATGTGCCCTCTTTCGCAATAATAATTAAATAAATATTAATGGGAGGAGATTTACCGTTTATCATAGCCCACGTAGAATCGTAGGCGAGGGGAGCCTCATCAAAGTCGTAGCGGATATGCTGAGTTGAATTCATGAGTTGTCTTATTAATTCACTTTTAGTTACAAAGAGTTCAGATGTCTGAAAAAAAGAAAGAGGTGGAAAGTGGTCCGGAAAGGGACTTCTTTGCAGAAACATGCGAGTAAAATATTATATTATATGGTGGGAGCAGTTACATATAACTTGAACAGAACTTTTACCTTGTCACTGTCGATGTCTATGTTCCAGCGGGGATACTCAAGGAGAAAATGACCTTCGGCAGCTGCTTGCAATTGGCTCTTCTCACAAGAATCATCCTCTGAGCTGCCACCATTATCATAATAATCCTCATCTAACCAGGTACTTCTAAAATGACCTGGCGAAATAAAACTGGCTTGAGAAAAATTTTGTAAAGTGGCATTCTGATAGTGGATGAGTAGGTATGTTATATAGAAGGGACTGCCTTCTGTCCAGGCATTCATTCATGTAAATGCATGCTAGCGAGTACACTTTACGAACATTTTAAATAATAGTGTTTAATAATAGAGTATTTAAATATTTCTATTTGTAAAAGACGTCATAAAAGCAAACACGTTATTATTGTTTTTGGTTAGTGATTAGTTGGTCCAACATGACATTATAAAAGTCAAGAGAATCTATCATATATACATCATGTACTGGTTAAGCAAATTGTAAATATCAGCATGTAAATACATCAGTTTACGACTGAAGGAGACAAGCAAATAATCTAACAAGGAGTCTGTCTGTCTGTACCTACCTGGGAAAACCAACACAATATTCGAACCAAATAATTTTCTTTGAAAAAGTTCGCACAAAAGTGCCCTTGCTTCATCCTCAAGAAGGAAGGCAATCATTATCTGAAGATCTGCATGGTTTTCAATGAGTTGGGAGGAAAGGCGTTCCACATCTTCCAACCACGTTATATTGAACCTCATTTTTGCATTTGAAAGGTTGTTGGTTAGTGCGCTCTCCACCTGAAAGGATACCTATACTTTGGTCACCGTTTATTCCACGATGCACGATATTATTCCACATGTTGCAATATCACTCCAACTTTTCTCCACATTTCCATGATCAAACTTTACAGCCACCATACGTACCATAAAATTCATAAAAAATATGGTTCACCTTTCACCTTACTTGGTTATATGGATGGCTTTCATCGAGTAACATGAAAACGGCAGGACAAGGGCTCTGCCTTATGAGTTTGAGATAATCTATCAATTTCACTAATGTCGGTACTAGTGCTTTCGGGTTTGGCTGAGACAAGTACAGATTCTGTGTGGATTGCAAGGCTGCTTCAATAGACTCGGTGGGATTGTTGTAACATATCTACAAGAATACCATACACCATTATATTCGTAATCAGATTAATCAGAGTGGTAATTCCGTAGATAACACAAAAACAAAATCTTGGTAATTGACTTGAGAGGTAAAAATTGCAATTATAAGTCAGCCATTATAAATATAATGGTTCAATACTCGACGTGAAAAATTACTAAATAGCTAGTGGAATGGCTTTCCATCAGTTTTGCAACGTCTTCACAATGTCTCCAATGTCCTGTCACGTAGACCACGTTCTCGAAATCAAGGCAGGTCATCCGCTGTAAGATTTTCCATCTTAGCTTTGACCAACTGGATTAACATTTAAAAAATAATTAGGGTTGTAACAAGAAGACGAAATCAAACCATAAACACGCCAATTTTTTTGGCGAATTTGTCATGAATGTCTAGGATAATATACGCTTGCAATAGTTGACAATATGTATGACCGCCGCTTACGTTTTTATATTTAAACTGCAATGCATCCGTACTTTGTGCATTGTGGTTTCGTACAGCCAATTTTGCTGCCAATGCTGGCGCACACTTCACAGAAAGAAAAATTTAGTATTTCAATCGGATATAATAGGAGAACATTATTTTTGATTGTGTAGTTATTTAAACACGTACAGCTTCATCTTCAAAAATCCCGACTACTTGATCTGGTATACTTCCGGCACAACTCCTGCTGATCCACAACGAGAACAAGACAAAGATGTATAAACTGCTAAGCACTTGGACAACATTAACATAACACCCCATTTTCAATTAAGGAAATCAATACTGGTATCCTTCCGGCACAACTCCTGCTGATCCACAACGAGAACAAGACAAAGATGTATAAACTGCTAAGCACTTGGACAACATTAACATAACACCCCATTTTCAATTAAGGAAATCAATTCCCGAGATATTCTTCCCAAGTACTCACAAAAGAACCAAGAGCCTATAATTGAGTTAAAGATTAAATAACCGCGTTTAAGTGAACGCGTTGATTGGAAATGAAATAGCAAACGTTTTGTACAAGAGCTTTTTACCCAAGCCAGGAATCCACTAGTCATCATACAAGAAAAAGTAATGATGATATGATGACTACATACATCACAACAACACCATCACCACAGAAGGTCTTGCGAAAAATAAAAAAATGTTATTTCCTATTAGGTCATCCTGATCATGGCGGAGATGCATGTATTGAAATGAAAATGAACGAAACTAGAATGTAAAAGTATATTGTGACAATTTGCTATTCACATTTTTATGCACTTCACCAGAATCCTTCAACTTCTATGGGCGTCCCTCGCCCTCAGAGAAACAACACATTCACAGCACATCCGCCTCTGCCTCTGGTCTGATGCATATATCCAATATCCGATGTAATTTCTTAATACGTTTTCTTTCAAATTCTCAAATGGTTTGATCATACCCGGATGACGGGTGTACAAAAAAGTCTGTGGTGTAGACCTAGAGTTAACTAGGAGAAAGATTAAGCTTAATAGTCTTATATAATACTTGTGATGATGCGAAGCCTAAAAACTTGTGAGGACTAGGAATCCCCCAGTCTGTGCATTGATGACATGATGATGATGAGGTATGTGATGAGAACGAATGAACGATTGAAGATATTTTGGCTGGTGACGGTGTGTGTGCACAATGTTGTAAACCAGGTATGCATAACATTGCACCACATTATGTACATACATACTTTGTAGATGTGAAATATTATTTCACGTAAATATTTCGTTTTCGCTTATGATAAAGTAAACAAACGCCTGGCCTAGGTGTTACTAACTAAGCACGGGAAAAGTATGTCGTACTCTTCTCGGCCGATACATTCAGTTCATAACCATTAACAGAAGACGGCTTTCCATGAACGCGACCCCGTTCGTTTCCTATTTCCTATAGAATTGGAACCTGTAAATTCCTCTTTTCGTGGAAATAACTAATAAGTTCTTAGGGTCGGGGATGGGATGGGAGCAGCATTTGCATTTTACTTACTTGAAATTCATTTCTGTGGTGCAAATATAAATGCAGTATAGACTGAACGACTGAGGAAGTATGGACCAAGTCAGGTTTTTGCAGTTTTGCATTTTCTCTAATCAATGGCTCAGGATTATACATCCACTTGCATTGATTTTCAGCAAAATCCGAGATGATCCCAACTTCAGTTTCGACAAAATCGGTCACAATTTAATGAAGTAAAAATGAATGGCAAACATCAAATGTGAAACAAAAGCTCTCATAGTATTGCCATTTTTTTTTAGATTGTTACCACTTAAACTTTAACGGTTCTCCGGCACTATATAGTTCATAGTTCTTCTAATCCAATTATAATTTGTCTATTGCACCTTGCAGCCTGAGAAATGCTTGCGTGCAATGCATTCTGAGAATTGGAATTTGACCATATTTGAACCCATTCCTACGAAATCGTGGATTCTTGGCTGCAAAGCTAGTTAAAATGCATATTATAGAATATCGTATCCACAGTGGACTCTGAATGGGAACCAAACTGTGAACGAACGTTCCTGTAGTGCTGAAAGGAATTGGGCACACGGAATCTTGGACAGAGAGGTGTCGGTAGTCCGGAACGGAATTGCAAATGCATGATGGATGCATGGATGGATGGATGATATAGGTATTCATGTTATTTTCAGGTAGCACGTTACACTTACACTAC
>JAANSN010006248.1:0-10872 GCA_036850665.1 Dicranocentrus wangi
ATTTTATATTTAACCTAAATCTCAGAATCAAGTTGCACGTCAAAAGGAGAAAGTAGAAAAGGGGAGAAAGAGGCTGTAAAATGCATGTGATGCTTTAGTATATCTGACAAGGTGTGCTGCAACCTTGAATAACCATATTAAGTGAGGCATAGTGGTGGTAATATATGCATTCGTTCGTACGTGGGTGGATCCATCCCCTTTCCTTGTAATAAGGAAATTACTACCGACTGTGAGTACTTTATCTTTTCTGTACCACAAAATCAGTCAACCTAATGCTAGTCTTTCAATTGGTGAGTTCAAAGTTTCAAAGGTTCTCCTGTATGTTATGTTATATATCTAAAAAGGAAACCAGTAGAACGATGATCTGGCCTGTGTTCCATGAGAATAATGACATGTTCGATAAAGAGTGGTATTAGGCAAGTAGGGATGAACCCCAGGGAAATATTACGAAAATGGAAAGTGGTGTGTAAGGATTTAAACCTTCAAAAACATGGGGGAGACCGATTCGTTTTTCTCGGAAGGGAAAACTCGTAACGCAGGGAGTATGTAACAACACGTGACGCAAACGACACGAGACGATGTGGATGTTTGAATGTGTGTAGGTCGGTTTCAGAGAATATTAAAAATCATTTGAACAAAGGTTTGCATATTATCTGTAGGTTTTGGACATTTTTAGTGTGGGGATATTGGGATTAGGAAGTTGGATCTCTCAGATCAACCCAGAAATTTGAATTGTGGATTGTGTGTGTAAGACAATGTTAAGTCGGATGGCATAGCTAGCCTGTAGTGCTTGGTGGCAGTGTGCCAACCGCTATTTTCTGTCAATCACGTTCGAAACGTGGTAGCGATGATTATTGGTATTACATTTTTCTTCAAGAGAAGCACGACCAAACTCATTATGAAAGCACGTAGATATAGAGTCAGTTTTTTAACCTAACAAGTAATAGACATAACAAACCCTCATGCCAAGATCCGAATATTGTTATATCCAACAAACCTGTAATCACGGAGTCCAATTGTTCCTCCATTGGGTCCAGGCTCACATATTTGACTCGATACATGCATTCATAGCATTCACTCACACACATTCTGTTCAGTTCCTCACTATTTCCTTACGTGCACCCATTCAGACTTACTTGTTGTGTAAAGGGAGGCGCAATACGCTCTCGGGAAATCAAATCACGATACATTACATCAATCCTTTCCTCTCTCTTTCTTTTTTCAATCTTTCGCCCTTAATACGTATAACCACATGAAAAGGGACGTGCAGGGTATTAAATCCACGTGGAAGCACGGTTAACTACTCCTCAATTCAAGGAGAAAGTATAAAAGATAATATCACAGAAACCCTTATTGCACGAAAGTAGTCACCTTAGCTTTCCCATCAGCTTCAAAAAGTAACAAGTTTAACCACAGCCTCCTTTCTCCGATGAAAGTGCAGTCTTCCGAATTCTATCAGTCTGGAAATTGCGCGTATCGTATTATTGTCTTGTTTCATCTCGTCTTATTTTCCTATCACACATATTCCAGTTACGTAAGATTCTCCGGTCATTCTGGATCTCAGGGAATTAAACGAAACACACGAGAACTATATGCCATCCTTCCTTGCCTAAACCTATGGTATATGAGTCAGTAAAATTCTTTGCAGGGATAAAAATAAATAATTTAACCTTCTCTGGAATGTATTGGTAGAGAGGATATTGGTTTAATGGAAGGCGAATGAAAATCCAGAAAGCTTCACAGAAACTTATTGCTTTTCCAAGGAAGCTATCAAAAAGGCACAGGTTACAGGGTCATGGAGAGCAGGAGGGCATTCAAAACGCTCTACTGATGAAACAAAAATGATTGCAGGCTATTATGCTAGGAATTCCTTGGCTTTTACTTTGATATGCTGTCGGGCATAATATATGGGATTGCCCAAATATGTAAGTAGATATACATGTATGTAGTATGTAGGTACTTTTGTTGTCTGACAACTAGGTAGAGAGTATACGGAGATGATGTGCGTAATGAAAACTAAGCGGAATCATAATCCTGTAGCGGGCTTAATATTAATGGCATGTCCCAGAGCGCCATTTACTTGTCATTTATCAAGCATTGTTAAAACCACAACGGATGAGATAAGAGAAAATATCGCTGTAAAGGGAAAGCCAGAGAAAGTGCAATGATTTGGAGATGCCAGTCGACCTCAAAATGAAAGTCGGGAGAAGAAAGAGGAAGGGGATGACAAGCCATATAATATTCCATCTTTGTGAATCTGCTCCCTCCAGGATTATCTTCAATCATTGTGTGACCCTGGGGAAAAGTCACGCTTCGTGTAACTCATTGTGTAACATTCTCAGGTCACTCTGTATGAGAATAATACTTTTTGTGGCATGGTTCACGACAAATGGCATTTCTTGTATCACCATTTTCTATTCAGGTTGTCCGCCTGACCACGTCTGGCTGGATGGGAGGTAATTGATCACGCGGAGATTAAATTGGTAGTAAACCTTGGATAAAGAGTAATTTAAAGTAGAAGCGTAGTGTCCAGATTTCTTGAAGATGTGGAGAATGACAAGTTGACATGACAGGGAACGACTAAACAGTTGGACATTTATTGTTTCTGTAAATATATATAACACGGTAGCTTTCTGCATTGTGAAAGATAAGTATGATGATGGCAATAAACCGTATTTTGTTAGGATTTATGATACGTTTAGTTGGTATATCGTATATCCTTGTCAAAGGATCAGCAATTTGGCACGAAATAAAAATGCGACTACTTATTGATTTAGATAAGAAGACCTAAATCACTGCCATGCTTGCACCAGAAACTGTGAGTTGAATCAAAACACAAGAAAAATTACCTAAATGTAATTTAGAATGCCTATTTATAAACAATCAAAGTAGGGGGTTATGCGCATTGGACAATGGTATATGTATTTCGAATGTTTGTACGTAGTATGTACCTATGAAGTGGTCAAAAACAGATTGCGAAATGTATGACCAGTATAAATTCAACTTTGCGGAATTCAGGTTTACGTTCGTATTCCATTCGTTCGTGGGTGTTTGAGGATTTTCCCTGATTCTATCTAAGAATTAATTGCAGGCTGAAGATTTGGTAAAACACACAAGATTCAGCGGTTTACTTTCAGGGTACAGGGCCGGGCATTGGATGTGGTTTACCAAGGTGAACGTTGTGGGAGAGAAATATAAGGAACTCCTTTCATTCATCTCAAAGTTTTCCATTTACATTTTGTCTAGAATTACTTCACTCAATTCAATATGTTTGTGTTAGAAGGCACTTAAGAAGATTAGCAAAGTTTGCAAAGCAATTATTGAGGGAATTACTGATTGTACCTCCGACTCCGTCATTACTGTTATGAGTGCAAATCGAAAGTTTTGGCTCGTGTGTTCGGGACGGCAAATACCACGACAAACAATGATAAATCATTCTTGACATTTATAGAAGCCAATGTAATATGTAATTGAAGTTAGAACTCTAGAAATATGGTGAAGCGGTACGGGTGAATATACGATTACAAGTTTAAAACAAGCTGCAAAAGTAAATCGTGTGTTCAGTAAACTTGTAAACTATGTACCGCTATCAAACTAACATCACCTTGTCGAAATTGAAAATATGTTATGTAACCATCTTGCGTATTAATTTCGTAGGGTAATATTCATTTTCCATCTAGGTAGCTTTATGTGTTCGAAAAGTTAATGAGGACTCCAGGATGCTTTTCAGGCCAAGCTCGATTCATGTTTTCGACACAGCACTCCAATAGGATTTTCATATTTTATTGGGTTGTAAATTAAATTAGACAACATTTAATTTTGTATTGTCGTGGCTTGTCTTGATAGTCGTGAGTATTCTCACAGAGATATAACATTTTCTAGGGAAGATTCCAACAGTTGGTAGTCACAAAAAATTCAGTTAAACCACAACGGTCGAAGTCGGTGGTCATAGTCATATGTCTTTTGACACACGCCGACCCTGCGACTTTACTTATGTACAAGCATAATGGCAATGGCATGTGATTTATTGGGCTTGTTCCTCGCGTGTCCATGATATGATCCCATACATATAGCTTCCTGTTGATTGCTTTGCTTTCTGTATCATGCTCTTTTTTATGACACGGGGTACTAGTAAACATCAACTTGTGGTTTTTGCGTGCAACCACTCAAAAGAAAGTAAACTAGGAAGGGGGATGTGGAAGAAACAGGGATAAATTAGAAAGGATAGTATCGTCGGCTAACAGGACGGTTGGTTAAAAGTTGGTCGACCCCTTTGCGGATGCATTACATAATACTGAGAGATGGAGTACACCAAATTGATATATACCATCATAGTGTAAACACCAAGGTGTCAGAACATTCATTCGTGACCTAGTTGTCAACTCGCAGCTACTTTTTGCATAAATAGCATTTCACGCGAAATGTGAAAGTCGGTGAATATGGATACCTATGATGCTTTCTCAGCTTAATGGAGTGCTGGCACTATTTGCAGAGTATTTTCCACTTTACGTCGTGCTGAGTGTATTTAATATTTCATGATTTATTAAGCACGCCTGAAACCCAAGTCGCTTCGTTTCGTTTATTCAGGAAAGCCAAGTGAAAATGTCACTTTAGGTTTTGGTAGTCCTTTTGGGAATTATAACGATGTTAGTATTATTAGCCCTACACCTATATGAATTACGTTGTACGCTTTGTATGGAACACAACAACACATTTTCTCTTAAAAACAAATCCGGCTTCGTTGATAATAGGCTGATAACGACCGTCCTTTTTACGAGTATGTTTACTGAATTTTTAGAGGAAGCAGAGTTCTCCAATCGATAAACGAACGGAAATGGGACTTTAGACAATAACCCGACCTAAAAACATTTTCTATTAGCAAGTTCCTCAACTCACTATTAAGGGAAATAGAAGGTGACAGGTGAGCTTAGTGAGCTATTACTTACCTGAAACAAAAATCATACAAAAGGCACACCGAGAAATAAATTATATCCGGTTTGAGCCTTTGAACGTTTTTTTTTGTATTTTAAAAACAACAGCTACGCCTACTTTCGTTTGTTACGGTTGATCTAGTGCCATAACATTACGCCCTTTAATGTTGATAATCGTAGGCGTGCGCTAGCGTTGTTATCCGTAATTAGATTATTCGAGTATAGTCGAGCAGAATTCTAATAAGAAAAACAACCTAATACGATAGAGCTTCCGAACTGCTCAAGTTCTTAATAGACGAATAGACCCGAATGGAGTAATTATATATTTAAAAACGCTGTATAATATAACTTACAATTCCCTTCTCCAGGATGCAGGTTTCTACCACCACCTACTATGAATATTCATTAGAGTCCCTAGTTTTAGCTGTTTTCAAGAGTGTCGGGCGGGACTTATTTGCCAATTTATTAGTACATGTAAACTCAGGTTCATTGAACATAGGTTGTCCACGTTCATTTTACCCTCATTCAGTGTGCATACGTTTTTTAGTAGCAAGCGTAATACACTCAAACTCGGAGTTTTGTGTAGGTAATGAATGCAATACATGACGGAATGTAGGACTCAAAAGACTAATAAAGACTCATCATTGTCAAGCACTAACGAACGCAGAATTTCAAGTTTAATATTGGCACATGCCTTGCCTTGTCAGAATCTTTCATTTCACATACCTAACCAGACATGCCATTTCTTGCATAACATATCACTCAACACGCTAAATCTCAACAGTGCAGTCCACTAGATTAAAAGGATCAAACGAAGTATGGTTGAGTTTTCAGCAGCGAAGTTGAAAGTGAAGAGTTTTTAATCAACACTTGGTATTTACCGATTATTAACTAGATTACTGGAGTGGTGTGGTATATAAACTCCACAATACGTAACGTGAACCTAACTAAGCCTACTATATACACAAATACTTGTTCAACCATTAACCAAATACCAAATGTTGTATAAACCCGTAAGTCAAACACCGCAGTCACTTGAAACTTTTAAAAGCCCTCGTTGTCTACTAATGAAGCAAAAACCCGTTAGAATATGGCGGAAAATGGACAAGGTTTTGAGTTAGTCCGATTCATTAGCAAAAAATACTTGTAACCAGTACCACCATACCATAGCGGCTTTAACCTCTTTAATACCTCTCCTAATAATTTATATGTCGAAATCAATTGGATCAATATAACTTCTCCTTTGACACTCAAACCTGTGCTTTTCTTCCTAAAGTGAAAATCAAAAAGTCGATTAGGAACAAAAGATTGCTACAATAAACAGTAGTTTACTGTTTACTTATGAAAGCTACTGAATTTACTTTAAACCATTACCTATCTAAAGCATTCTTATAAACAAAAATACCATTTTGTTGTCAGACTAAAACTGAAGTAAACAGAAGCTTTCGTTCCTCTCGTTCATTAGTAGTTATCCTTCGTGATAAATACGTACTCATGAATTTCGTAGGAATAGTTATTGTACACAACATTCTATTTGCTATTATTTCTCAATACTTGATGTCTTAGAGTTTGAGTAATCTGAGCTTGATGTGATTTAACAATACGGAATTGCACAGTCCCGGTCCCCTGATTTCTGACGATTCCATACGATATAAGATAAAATAGGCCACAGGAAATGGGCTTTCCCCGTCTATTTTTCTGCACGAGACTACCATCATAGAATGAGAGCAGCGTACTGCCCATGCTGCCGAGGTTTACTACTGACTGACAAATGAAGGAGCAGCGTTCTGTTTACTAGCAAATTCATCAAAGTTAAAGCCCAGTTGTTAAGATTCGTCTTCCAATTCTAATTACAGTATTCTCTAGAGTAATCCATACGTGTACACAACTTTTCGCCAGTTTTGAAAAAAGCAAGTGTATTGTCGTAAAAATATACACTCTGTCTACTGACAAATTACAAAGCTTAATACACTTATTGTACCTTTTTAGACACAACCCATATGTCACACATCAGGATCAGTCGATGGGAAAGCAAAATTGGAGCACATATATGTGGATCTAGATACACTGTCTCTTGTGCTTGGCAATTTTTCAAGATTCACTCAGCCGCAAAAACACAATGATCCTGTAGAAGGACACTTTCCATGTCATTCATAGCAAAAGTCAGCTCATTCAGTTTTACTCACTGCCCTGCCCATCCTATCCGCATTGAAAACCTCATGCATATGACTAGCATGTATGTGGTGTGTTATGAAATGGAGTTCGGACATGAAGAAAATGGAAAACCGTTGCGAATGTGTAATGCTTTATGTTGATGGGAACGGAATTACACTATGCACTTGAGAAAAGACTTGAGTGAAAGGAAGATAAATGATAGATGCTAACAAGGAAACCTTCCTAGCACTCATCGTCAGTTTCTAACGGGTCTTTTATTTCAGCACTTGTGTGAGTAGCACTTGTGAGTCAAACGAATGTTATTTCGCGTTATGGCATTGGCATATTAACATTAAGCATGTAGCTGTATTTTTCATGCCACACCATCAAAAAATTCGAAGCTTTTGTTATTGGATTTTCTTATTAGCGCCTGGCAATCACCCCTTATCGCAGGACCCTTTGCTACAAAAATGAAGTTTTAATATGGAAAGGTTGAGTGCAGTCCATTTGCCAAGGGAAAAGAACTTTGCACTTTTGAGAATTTTCTCTTCCTTGGTAAGTTTTCGTCCTGCTTTTATTTCCGCTCCAGTGCGTGGAATGTTAAAGTACGTGCACGCATTTTGTGACAAATACAATGTAATAAACATTTGATATAGCTCGCATTTGTTTTTTAAAACGAAACGAATACTGATCAAGTTACAGAGTTACTCAATACCATGATTGTAATTTAGTAATCACAAGTAAACTACCGATGTACCGCGCTATATTCATGAATCTACAACATACGACCATATGTATTATTGCTGTTCAACCGCTTTGCGCTATAACTATAACCATCAATTCAGCGGTTTTGTCATGCTTAATCGAATTAACATCGCAGTTTCTACGCTTGAAATGCTCTCTGCCTCCATGTTTATGTCGCAATGCATGCTCTACGTCTCTAAATAGAAATCGAATGATGGAATGCGCTTCCAGACCATGGACAATAGATAATGTCAAATGACGAGTCAAATGTAATAAAAAATGTAACTTTGTTCCGACTTACAGGTTTTTTCAAACGCAGTATGTAACTATACTGTAGCTATATATTTCCATTCTTGTAGTTTGGACATATTCGAGAAGTATATAAATAAAGTGATAGATACGTTAGGTAACTATACATATTATGCTATGTGTACACAATATTACATGTTACATGTCATACAATATACACCATTCATTCATTAAGGCTACGTAATCTTCCTCGACATCCACTGTTGATTGAGTCAAAGCCTCAAAAAAGGCATGCACGCACGCTTGAGCAACTTTATTGCTTGAGGCATTACTCGAATATTGTATTAAGAGAAAGGCGCTTTCTCTTTTAGCACTTTTCGCCAGAGCAGAATAGTGTCTTGAGTGTGTGTGTGTGTGTATGATTAAATCTTTAATTCTATTTTCCGCCTTCTCCTTTCAATCGACTTGACTTCTGCTAATGAAAATGATAATGATGGTCATGGTTTGATCAAAATATGGCTTCTTCGTCTTCTGCCATAAAATGCGCATTGCCGCGCACCACTAGCTAGGCACGTCAGCACTAGCACAGTGGCAACTTCAGAGTGGGGCCAATCCCTTTATATAATGGATTTGAAATAGGTCACGACTTCCTAATAATTCTTTGTTGTGGTTATTCTTAATATCATGGCTGCTTGACTGTCTTGCTCGTCACGACGTCTCTTTCATCAGTTCACTCATAAAATAAATGTTTCCTGTTTTCGTTTTCCACTCCATTATGTCGGCATGTCGCATACGTTGTCCAAAAATATGACTCCAGAGGGTTGATGACTTTTTCCTAAATAAGGAGAACGCAGCGCAGACTCAATCCAGTGGCAATACAAAGACACATAAAAGACAACTTGATTTACAAATAAAGATTTATGACAAAAGAGTGCGTCATGAGGTCGGCAAACATTTTGAGAATAATACTGGCAACAGCAGCAGACCATCAGGTATCATCTGCGAACAGAAAATCTTCTAGATCAGCAATTGTCACTACCATGGTGCGGCACGGGCACTGTATTTTCATGAAGATTCTGCCACTGTGGTTGATTCCAGATGTGTGTAGATAGGTAGATAATGAGATGGCTTTTCTCCAATATTGAAGCCAACCAGCGTCAACCCAAAACCACAAACTGGCTAACCATAAGCACTTTGCACACGTAAAGTAACGGAAAGTTCACCACAAAAGACACGTGCGGTTTTTTTTGTAGAAGTCATGTAACCAGAAAGCTTAAAAAGTGCTATGATGAGTAAAAGCAGTAAAATATTGTGAACACCTGGTGAAGTAGTAATAAGAAGGGAAATTGATACCTACAATTAGTCAGCAGTTTTTACTTGGGTGAACGTGAACCATACGATTTCAGCAGATGCTTGCACATTTGCGGACGTGCTTTTCTGGCCTTGGATAAGAATTTAACTTTCTGCTCATTTCCTACGAAAGGCTCTTTGATACTTCAACCTTCAGGGGAAAGCAAGGATTGAACATTGAACAGAGTTTCCATATGTTGCGCAAGTTGTTGGCTTTAATCTAAAGCGAATCTGACTGACGCTGTTTTGGAATTTCGGAACTGCGAGTACTACGACACATTTTCCGGTTCGTAAGCAAGTGCTTTTTAGTAACTACAAATTTGTAATGACAGTAGGCACTAAAAATAGACCACCATGCATGGTCTGACTTATGTTTTTAGCATCAGCGTTGCATGCTCATAGATCGGCCTTCTTGTTGAGCAGCCATACATACATGATGCCTTTGGATGGTTAAATATTCTTTTCGATTACAGTATGCAACATGACTTTAGAAATTAAAGGACGTTTTAAGAAAATGTATGTACTTTACTAAGATGCACTCACGTTGAGTGCAAATCGCTTTGCACTTTGGTATGATCGGAACCACGAACGGAGAAAACTAAATATGAAGTGACATAAAAAGTTTTGTCATCGGCATGATGATTCATGAAACCCATCTTGTTTGGGTTATATAACCTATAGCACAGGTTTTCCATGTGGATTCCTTCCACTAAAATGCTTACGCAACAGATGAGCTCACGTATTTCACCAACAATACGACAAATCAATAGATGATCATGTTCACACTCACGTTTAATTAATTAAGTCGTGAGCAGTAGCAGCAGCATGTAGTATTTCTGCGCAAAGTCAGTTTGTATCAACATAATCATTATGAGAAAAGCCTCATCAAAATACTTCTGACATTACATCCCGCGTGGTGTATATTGTTCTTAGGTATATCATTCACAGACTTCTCGCTTCTTTTCCACCTGTTTTCTCAATATCCCATTTCCCATTGTGGTACTTTATTAAGATGCCTCGCATAACGTGGGTTTACTCGAGATTCGAGATTCAAATAAACTGGATTTAATGGTGAAGCCAACCTTTAAACCAACGGTTGATAAACCATTGTAGTTTGTATCCGTATTCATAGCAAACATCATGGTAAGCTTGTTGTAAAAAAGACTAAACTAACATAATAAGTTGTTTCCCGTATACCTGACCCGCTATAACGAAAGTCACAAAAACTAACAAAATAAACAACTTCTAACACTTTCCTTCTTTTCTTGATGCTAAAAAGTATACATTTGTGTTGGAATAATTGCTTTCCTGGAATTCTTGTTTTCTTCTCAAATTACGAAATAGTTTGTTTGCGAAGCCCAGAGTTCGAAATATTTTGGAATGTACTTTTCCTCAAGCTGCAAATAATATTACGCAGCAAAGTTGACTTAATTTAATACGTTTC
>JAANSN010006249.1:0-10872 GCA_036850665.1 Dicranocentrus wangi
ATCTTCATTGCTAACTCATCCTCTCGGCATCTGGGCTTCTTGCTCCGATCTTGGATTCCAATACTTTCCAATTTGAACGAGTCTTTCACTAATTGTTGCACAGCGTCGTCCACGCCGTATTGACAGAAAATAAAATTATTGCTTTCAGCCTGTGATCTGAACTTGCTTGTAGGACCATGAAGAACCCAACCGAGTTTCGTTTTCGTTGCAATGGGGGCATTTGGAGGACCTTCAACCACTTTTCTAGCTACAGTCAGATGTGCATTATCAGTTCCAATAAGCAGTTGTGGTTTCGCATTTTGCAATTCTGGTAACTCAACTCCTTCCAAATACTTCCATGTTTTCTTCGCTTGTTTGATATCGATTGATTGGGATGGAATGCGTAATGTTTGTACTGTTCTGATATTCTGTATTTCATACTGCTTCCCCCCGTGTCGATCACTAATCTGACACGACACACGACGAGAAGTTTCATCCTGTTGACTTTGTCCATCCGTCCATTTCAATAGCAAGGGTTCATTCGGTCCTTTCAATTCTAACTTTTCTGCTATTTCCGCCAATAGCAGTGTTGCTGTTGACGCCTCGTCGCATATTGCTGGTACAATGATTGCACCCTTTGGTCCATAAAGTTTCACTGGTAATATGCGCAATAATATTGATTTATCTGTAGGCTGATTTGCATGATTAGTTAATTCTCCATCCTCCTCCGGATTCGGCGGATTGTTTGGTTTCTTTTCTTCTTTCTTCGGTTGAGCAGTCTCTTTGCGTTTCTCTCCATGTAATAATGGATTATGCTTTGCCTTGCATTCTTTCTTGCCACACGGCTTTGTAATATAACATTTATCCTTTCGATGACCTTTCTTTAGGCACCGGTGACAAGCATTTTTCTCTTTTACTGATTCCCATCTTTGATCGACGGATTTATTCAAAAACTGCTCACATTTCCAAGGAGGATGATCATTTTGGCTGCAGAACGTGCATGGATATATTTTCTTGTCTTCATTTGCTGATGCCAACACCACTTCTGATTTTCCTGATTTTTCATCATTTCTCCATTTAAATTTTGGTGTCGATACAGCGCTTGCAGCGTCTGCTAATGTCTCGACGAACTTTGCAAGGTCAAGTAGTGTTACCGTTCGCTTCTTCTTGCATACAACGCGGCCCCAATCCAGTTTCAAATGCACAGGCAACTTGTCGACTAACTCCGTCATTAAATGTGGATTATGCAGATGTTCCGTAACGTTTAAAGTTTCCACGGTGGTGACCAAATTTGAGATTGCATTTGAATAATCCATCAATGAAGAAACTTGATCTCCTTTCAGTGCAGGAATCCTCTTGGCCATAGCTATGAGCGCCTCAATAATATATTTTGGCTTACCAAATCGTTGCTCCAATTTCTCCATGACCTTGTCTGCATTCTCTGGAACTATCATTAATCCCTGCACGGCTTTCCTGGCATCACCGGTTAAACTTTTCTCTAATCTCTGCATATTCTGAGGTCTTGTAAATCCACAGTCCTTTGTGCTTCTCACATACTGGTTGTAAAATACTGGCCACTCCAGAGGATTTCCAGAAAATGACGGTAACCTGGAGTCCTGACTTTGTCTTGCTATAAATTTCTCGGAAACACGACTTTGTTTCGTCACTGCTTGTATAATTGCATCCGCAAACTTTTCTAAACTGTTACTGGCAGTGCTGGCTGAGGTTAATGCTTTCTTTGATGAGGTTACTTTGGGTCTTGCTGGATTTCGTAATATTGGTATTCCTTTTTTCTTGGTTGTTCGTGACTTGGCGGGTGGTGGAAACTTATCTTGGAATAGTTTAGTCTTGGAAATTAGATGACTTGGACCAGCACTGGGAATTATCGAGACTTTTGGTTGATCCTCATCATCATCACTGCTGTCGAAATCGGTATCTTCTTTCTTCTCTCCATCCGTTACGTCACTTTCATCAATATCAGCGTCACCCGTATATCCTATTTCGTCCTCATATTCGTTATCTTCGTAATTCTGCTCACCACCTTCGTCGTCATCACTGCCTAAATCTTGTGATAAGCGCTCTTCTTCCTCAGCCTGCTTAATTTCTATCTGTTTATTAATCTTCGCCATTTCCAGGTCATACTTCATTCGCTGGAATTCTTGTTCCCGTTCCACTGCTTGGGACTGGAGTTCCAGCTTTTGTAATTCCAAGGTTAATCTTTCACTCTTGACACTGGACATGTTACTAGCTTTTGTTGTCACACTCGCTGCGTCATCAGGATCTCTCGGGTTGCTTTGTAATGTCTTACGTGTGATGATTCCCACCGGTGTGACCACTACTGAATTTCTGACCTTTGCTTGTGACTTCTTTTTCAGTGATTGTTCTGCGACTCCCAACCTCTCTGGGGGTTGACCTTTAGTTGCTCGGCTACTACGTCTGGCTTTGGGGGTTATATCATCTTGAACATTTTCAATCTGACTACTGTGGTGCCCCATGGCTTCCTCATGCCGCTGCTCTTGATCTGACATATTTTCTATCACTGATTATCTTTCCAAAGCACTAAAAAATCCGGTTCGAAGGACCATTTATGTTCTGGATTTTTCAGTAGTGGACTCTTGATAGATTTATGCCAAATGACAAGATAAAACTTTGCGGAAAACTAGGGCTTCTAATAATACTAAGTAGTCGCACAAAAATGAAATAACTAATTTCTTTAGACGAATAGTCAGCAAACACTGCTTATTTTTCAGTTCAATATTTATTCTGACAATTACTAACCTCAATCAGTAATTTACAATATTATTTAGTGATAATTTATTCGCTTTTTAAATTCTAACTATTAACGATCCAAATTTTGACCGAACTCAACGAATACTTCCACACAACTAAAACTATTCTGCTTCTCCGCAGCTATTTCTACACTCACATTTTATTACGACATTCATACGACATGCTCATGCACAGCGAACGACAAAACATTGCATTTCTCTCCACTCACACTTCCACACAACTAAACTTCTTCTGCTTCTCCGCAGCTATTTCTACACTCATATTTTATTACGACATTCATACGACATGCTCATGCACAGCGAACGACAAAACATTGCATTTCTCTCCACACACACGCTGAACATGAACGTACAGAAATGGAACAACCAACTCATATCTTATTATGTAAATTTGCTACGTTGCTTTTCTCGCCAACATAATGATAAAAAATAAAATTTACAATTTAACTTAATAAAACGATACGATGCACTTTAGGTTGTTCGAGTCTCCAAGCACCTTCAATAAATATGGAATGGATATTTTGAATGGTGGATTGATCAGGACGTCCTCCGTCTCTGTGTAGTGCGTAGGTTTACCAGACCAACTCAATCGAAAGTCCTGCAACAACAGATCAAACATTTGTTTTGTATACTTAAGATTTTTTGAGATGATTTCCAGCCCGCCCACAATCGTCTACTTAATTATCTTTTTTGAAATGCGCTACCTTGTCTACCGCCTCTATTTCCAAAGTCACGTCGCACACCGGAACACTACTACTACTGGCACTTCCAAAGTAGAGGCAAAAGACTGAATGGTCGCCTTTGCTAATGTTGGTATGGGAACAAAGTATGAGTTTCAAGGGTGACCAGTCCATTGTAATATTAACAGTAACAATGCGGTTTTCTTTGGAGTTTCGCATGTACCCCAAGGAACTAGTCATATTTGATCTGAATACTCTGTCGGTATTTGACAACGAAATCCCACGTTGTGGCCTCTCATGCTCTTCCACAAAATGATTAAAAAGTTCCTCAGGGGAGAAACTGACAAAGTCGCAGCTTGTGAATCCCAAGGGTTTGCAAAGGCTAAACTTGGGGCTATAAAAAAACAAAACACACAGACAAAATTAGTTTTTAGCTAATTAATTCAATTTTATTGATTTTGCAAATAAGCTTACCGAAATCCGCAGTGTCCGGCTAGATGGGCTGCCAAGTCCTTTCTTGGCATTCGGACCTCGCATCCCTGCTCCTCGTAAGTGCACCCAACCTCCATCCCTCCAATGAAAGCTTCCATTGTCCGATTTCGAATTTTATCGTCCTTGCCCAGTGGTAGTCGGCACTGGGGGCAGAGCTCAACCCTATCGGAACACGGATCGCAAATGCTGTGCTCATTTTTACACTGGTAAACCTCTCCTTCGGGTATTTCAAAACAAACTGGACATTCAAACAGGGCGCGGGCTACATTTTCCATTTCGGAATGTTGCTCAGGCCAAATCCCAATTTTGAAATTGTTTTAAATTATGCAACAAAGTTAAGTTGGAAAACGAAACTGATATGTCCGACGAGCAAATACTTATTGTAGCTTTACAAATGTCAGCAGCAGACAGAATGTCAGTCAGCCAACAAGGAATGTAGGTTCCAATCCAAAACGTTCAAAAACGTTTTTAATGGGGCCACTGGGAATAATATGGAAAGGTTATCCCCAAGTTAACTAAATGAGAGTAAAGTCGAAGTTGTGCAAATTTCAACACGGACTGAATAGGAAACAATATTCTCTATCTCAACCTGATAAGGGGAATTTTTTCTGATAATAATGGATGATATACACATTGCAAATTTTTCCAGTTGATTGACGCTATCTTCCTTATTTTTTGCAAAAAAAAAGATAAAAAGTATTTTCTACATTTGAGGTTTATGTACAGAGAAATGCATGCGTCGTCATATAATGTGTATCTGTGGACTTAAAATGAACAGATAAACAAGCCAGAAATAAATATAACATATGCTCTGCAAAATCCCTTAAACAAATATAATTTTCCGTTTGTATAAAATTTAACAGAGCTATACAACTTCCTCACGATAAACAGAATAACGTCTAAAATGAGAAACAATATTACAGTCTTTCATAATTTACTAATTACAATGAAAGAAGGATATTGCACAGTCTAGCTCGTCCGAGTCTCCAAGCACCTCCAATAAATATGGGATGGATATTTTGAATGGAGGATGGAGCAGGACATGCTCAGTCTTGCTGTAGTGCGTAGGTTTACCTCTCCAGCTCAGCTCAAAATTCTGAACAGTCAAAATTAATAAAGAAATTGTCTGCAGTAGTAAGTAACTAGTTAGCAAAATGATAGGATAGGATAGCAATTAATTAAAATGCTACCTTGTCTATCGCAACTATCTTCACACTGAGTTCGCGGGTGAGCGGATGATCATTGACATGTCCCAGGTGGAGACAAATGACTGAGTAGTCTCCCTTCCCAATGTTCGTGTAGAAAACTAGTAGGAATTTCAGAGGGATCGATGAGCCAATTGTTGTTGATAGGATAATGGGGCCAAATGTCATGCCGTGGTCTTTGGAATTTCTCATATATTCCAATGACCTTCCCAAACTTGTTTCATATACACCTTCGTCATTTGGCACCCAGCAATAGTTTTGAGGCATATGCTCCTCCACAAAATGTCTGTAAATGTGATCCGGGCTGGAGCTTTCAAACTCGCAAGGGATTAATCCTACCAGTTTACACAGGTTAAACTTTGGACTGCAAAATTTTTTTTACAAAATACATTACTTTAGAATTTAGAAGTTAATTTCAACGTTTAACTTTTTGATTGTTTTTGCAAAACACACCGAAATTCACAGTTCCATTCTAGATGCGCTGCTAGATCCTTCCTCGACATTCGGACCCGACACCCTTCCCTCTCAAACCTGCATCCAACCTCCATGCCATCAATGAAAGCTTCCATTGTCCGATTTCGCATTTTGTGCTCGCCCTCCTCGCCGCCCAGCGGCAGTCTGCACTGGGGACAGAGGTCCAGAGACCGGGAACAAGGGTCGCAAATGGAGTGTCCATTTCTGCACTGGTAAATAGCTCCTTCCGGGATTTCAAAACAAACTGGGCACTCAAACAGGTCACTATTGACTTTCTCTGTTGTTGCCACGACGGAGGAGGAAGGAGAGATTTGACTGCTACCACTACAACTGTCCATATTGATGGATAGCCCCCTCTGGAACATGGTTTTCCTGGCCGGTTCCACAAAAAGTTGAAATGAAATATTATTTAGCAAAAAATTGCAACTTCATGAACAATACGTCAGGAGAACAGAACAGGAAAAAAAATACGTGACTGGAGACTCTGCCCAAGTTATCCAAATTGCAGAAATCAGTAGATTTGAGTATATACATCAACACGTACTGTCTGTACATGACCCAATCTATTCTAATCTCTAGCTGATAAGGGAACTTTTTGCCCGGTATCAAAAATGCACAAGAGATAATTTTTCCAATCGAATCTATGTTTTACATTTGCTTGATTGATGATGTTGTCTGTCCTCTTTTAACCTTTTTTATTATTTGTTTCGGTTGTTTATATATGTGCAAAAACCCTTCTCAATGCACGCCATCAATGATTGATTGTGTGAGGTATTTTTTACAATATATATAAATTTATTAATGCATCATACATTCTGATACACAAAACGAAATCGTGTGAAACCACAAAGTTGAAAATAAAAACAAGGATGCCAATCAATCTCATGTTTTAACAGGGAATAATAATATAATATTATCCCCTCCTGAGAGCTGAGACATGTTTTTTAATGCAATGGGCGTGCGTGATCCCGATGGAGAACAATCCCTCCTCCCTCCTCATCCCTCCGGATAAGATGAATACCTCCACAGATGAACATAATATCATCGTGTACAAATTCTCTAACCTATAGTCGACAAAACTCCACATTTGCCATGTCTACCTCTAGGAAGATCCGTCGAGGTGATGGTGGTGGTGTTGGTGGAGCAGGTGGATGAGAGGCTGATGATGAATATGAATACCTGCTCTTCTCGTCAGCTTTATTTAAATCCCCTTCCAGCCCTTCAATATATCGATTTACATGCTTATTTCCCACATATTCAGTAGCCAGAATCACTCCGATTAGCACCGAGTTCACCCCACCGGAAATGAGCCCGGCGATCATCGGCATTTCTTCGTAAATAATGAAGGGAAGAGCAATGAGGATAATGACACTAATGGCGCGACCAAGATGACACCAGGTTTTCCACGACTCGACGTGGTCTAGCGCGTCGCTGGGATCCCTGCCCTGCAAATAAGAAATCACAAAAACCCTCTTTTTTAAACTCATTTTCCGTTTGTGAATTATTTTATTTATTAGTTAAGTATTTCCCATAAACTCCAGAAAAAACTCTTACATCTTCCTCGGCACAAAGGAGGTTGAGCGCACCAGCCAAATATGCCCGGCGAGTTAGCCCAATTAGAACCACCACCGGCATGACACCGATGACAGCGTAAATCCAACCTGGGTGGGGCGGTGGCTCCCCTTATCCTCCTCATCATCTTTGGGAGGCTAACCATCATCACAAGCAATAAAATGATGGAAACTGTGCACACTACTGAGTTTCGTAAATGGGAAACTGCCAACTGCCTTGCTTTCTTTCTGTGTTGAAATACGACGTCCCGGTGGTCCCGGCCGCCGCCGACCCCGTTTTGATGATCAGCCATCAATCATCACTCTTGAATCACTGCAAACTAGTGCAAATACACACTTAATTACTGACTAGATGAGTGAAAAACTGCTAACCGAAAAAAAACATGGTTTGTCTGGAGGGAGGGCTGACTGACACTGTTGTATTGTATTGTGGTTAACAGACGAATGGAATGAATGAGCTCAATAGATCAGGTGAGCCTTTCCCTCAGTAGTCCTCCGGTTGTACAGACTCCACAATGAGCTGCAGAGGAAGAAGAAGATGAGGAGGATATGAGATGGAGTGATGTGATGATGAGCATTGATGGGATATATCCCCTCCAACCAACTCCGTGTAAAACTCGTGGAGGTGGTGATGATGGTATGGTGTGAACAGAACAAAGAAAAAAAAGAAACTCGACACAACAAAAGAGAGAATATTAGAGATCCCGACGGAATAAAACATATTATACTCCATTTCTGTATATGGATGGATTCAATCCGCGGGTTTGTGCATTTGTGCTATCCGTAGTGGTTTTAGGAATAATTAATACGATTTTTTTTACATTTATTGTCAAAGGTATTAATTATCAATATATATTCCCAACCAATCATGATGAAAATAAAACATGCGAGTAATAAAATATAATATGTACAAGATTGAGCTCTAGCTTCATCTCGAAATAATAACTCTCCAACTTCATCATCATCGTATAAGTATTACATTTTTAATGGTCCCACCCAAACCCCCTCCCCCACTGGAGTCAAGTCAGGTCACACGACACCTGCAAAAAGTAATAAAGGGCAAAAAATAATTAACCATAGTGAATTACTGTAGTTCCTTCGTCCCTCTCAAATATACATTTTGTTTACCTTCTTTCTGCTGGGCAGCGAATATGCCCATGAAGGAGGAGCGACTGAATTTTATTTTACACCCTCGAATAATAACACATCTCCTCAGGTTTATTATTGTTCAAATGCTCTTTCAGCTCCTCCACGTACCGCTCTACACGTTTGCTAGCCCCCATAAAGAAGGAAGCCACTACCAGGCCAATTACCAGCAAGCAACCCAGCCCGACAATCACCCGGGCGTCAATGAACGGAACAAGAATCATGATGACAATTACAGCGACCCGACTAACGTGGCCGCAAACTTTCCACAACTTTGTTAGCCCTAACGCCACGGTGGGATCGGTGCCCTGCGACCAAAACAAAACCACCCATTTTATTAGGCCATTATTATTTAAATAATAATTGGTCATATTTTAATCATGATAATTCAATTTCTTACAATTTGAGTGGCGGAATAGAGATTGTACGAGCCCGTCAGTGAGGCCGTGCTAGCTATTCCAAAAGCTATCACTAATCCAATGAAACTGAAGGTCCCACCTGGGGCTGGTGGTGGTGGTGGTGGTCCTGGTCGTCGACCCCGTCGACCCTTGTCCATGTCCACCAGCGGCAGAATATGGAGCACCAGCAAGAGGGTCACGGCTACTATGCTCACGACTGCAGCCTGCACCTGGAAACGTGCCAACTTTCTTGCCTTTTTCCGGTGTTGAAACGTGTCCAAAATTTCTTCCTTTTCATCACAAATAATGGCCATGAATGATGAGTCAGTAAATATTTATTTATTTATTTATTTATTTAAGTAATCGGCAACCTTGTCCATAATATACTCTAATAATAATAAATAAAAATGGCAGGAGCAGGACTGGCTGAAAAAGCCGAGAGGAATTGTGCGGGGAATGGGAAAGACGTGACGTGTATGAGCATATTGAGCATGTGCTTTTTTGTACTGCACATTTCACAATAATCCAGAATAATAAAATGATGTGTATTTTTACCATCATCAATAGCATTCATTCATGTGCACAATGTTTTAGAGAGCAACATGATGTTTAACATGTCACCGTCACCGTCACCACACGTACACAATAAAAAAGGACAGTTTTCTGTGTCAATAGGAATGAGACGCGGAGGGGGACCAGGAGAAAAATATTTATGAATAGTGTGTGAAGTGAACTGTGTGAACATTGATGGGATATCCATCCCTTCCCAAAGTGTAAAATGCTGAATATGCATGGGTGGATGGATGTGAGCGTGAGTGAGCGAGCAGTGAGCAAGAAAAAATAATCCAACTGAACCCGAGAATTTGTTTGTTTTTTTATATAAAAAGACACAGCACACAGTTCCATGACAGGTATCAGTTAAATGCATGACAGAGGAATGGTGAGTAAGTAAAAAGTAGCAAAGAAGCTCAACCTGTGACCGTAGCTGAAAAGAGAGAGAATTTGTTACAAAAAAATCTTGAGCTGTACGCCTGCGTACAGATAGATTCACTGGGATTTATTGTTTCATCATGATGATTTTATTAGCAACCGCACCACCCCAGTATGCTTATTGTCTATTATTTAAAAAAAAAATAAACAACCGGAATTTGAGAATTTTTATGTCCCTTCGTCGACCTATTAAGTCCACAAAATAATAATACAAACACAGTAACAATAAAAAAAATTTGTTGAACACATTTCATTTACATGTATATACTAGATACATACTACTAACTAGTTTTGTACTAAATTATTGTATATTTCTCAATGGATATGATATGATGATCACAAGAAAACAATCCCAGCAGTAGTAGTTCCTCTTCTCCCTTTCTCCAGATACAATGCATACACCTCTCTGATGATGAGCATGTTATTGAAAACCACAAAAATCACTGAACTAAACGTATAATATTTTGAAAACTCCAAGTCCACGACTATGAGGGAAGTGAGCTCAATCAATCAAACCTAAAAAATAAGAAAATATATCATCATCATCATCATCAAAAAGCATTATTTTATAAAATATTAGTAATCTGTTTCATTGTTCTTTGATCTCCCAAAATAGTAATTTTTAACAGTACCTGCTGCTGGAAGGTCCCTTGAGGTGCTGGAGGAGGAGCTGATAGTGAATAGCTCGCTTCAATTTTAAAATGCTCTTCAAGCTCGTCAATGTACCCATTTATATGTTTGTTCCCCATGTAGCCGGACCCCACAATGGCCAAGATTAGCACCAAGTCAACCAGGCCGCAAACCGCCCGGGCGAGCAGCGACATGTCGACAATGAAGGGGAGAAGTATTAGGATGATGACACTAGTGGCGCGACCCAGATGACACCACACTTTCCACGATTCGGCGTGGTCTAGCGCCACGCTGGGATCCGTGCCCTGCAAAAAAAACATATAAAAAAATCACAAAAAATCCATAAATATTATTATTTTCCTTTTTTTTCATTGATTTAATTTCCCCATAACTTCAACAACAATCCCTAATGACTTACATGTTCTGTGGCACAAAAGAGGCTGCACGCACCGCCCAGGCATGCCACGGCAGTTAGCCCAACGAGGAGCACCAGCCCGATGAAAATGTACATCCCACCC
>JAANSN010006250.1:0-10872 GCA_036850665.1 Dicranocentrus wangi
CACTACTTCCAGCAACTTGATCGTGGAACAAGAAAAATAGTGCAGTGGTATCTTGGGTTTTTAACAAATACTACGTATATTTTTTTCGCTACACTACAATTAACTAATCACATTTATGTACTATGGGACAGAAGCTAACTTACACTAATATATTCAACATTGAGTATGGCACGAAGAAGACTTACGCGGATCAAAAATCTAATAATACCACGTAATACACGGGTGTGTCGACCTGTCTAAAATATCTCTGTTCTACAAATTGTTCAATATAAAAAAGGAACGGGACATAATAAGATACTAACATTAAGCACATTTTACATAGGACACCAATTTGTTGGCGACTTGTAATAACTGTTAAAAAATTCCTTTTAATACACTTGCATAAAATTATCTCGATTGTGCCTCTGAAGCGGGATCTGAGGTAATGGCTTCCTTGCAGCGTGAACGACTGGTTCAACATTTCTATACTCCTCTTCACACGCGCTACCACCACCACCAGACTCAATATTCAGGTATGTCACTTGAGTTGTCTTCTCCATAATATCTTCTATAATCAATCGAATTGAAGTAAAATCCGGCCTGTCACAAGGCTCTTCTGCCCAACAAGCTCTCATTAGTTCATACACGTCATCCGGACAGCGCTCAGGTTGGGTCATTCTGTAGCCGTGTTTGAGTAGTTCGAAAACTGTTATGTTTTCCGCACCGGGGTATGGGTTACCCCCGTACGTAAAAATTTCCCATAGGAGGATTCCGTAAGACCACCTTGAAAACAAAATCGATAAAATTAGAAAAATATTTTGCTGTTTACAGTAAACTGTGTGTGTGCCCACACACTCATCCAGATTAATATTCCTTATACAGCATTCGTTTTGTTCAACTTGTGTTTGTATCTACAGATATATGCATACAAGCAAAAAATTGTTCAAGTAGATACATGTATCGTAGGCCTGAATTAAAAATATACCCTCCTGAAAGATTGTACACAATACCCAATTTGCAAAAGAGGACAAAGCATCGCATAGAACGACATCTGCCTACGCGTGACATGATTAAAAGACACTTTCCTCGTTTTCAGAAGGAGGATTTAGAGGGTTTTACCTCTGGGCTACTTGAACAAAGTGATCCGATAAAAATATATCCATATGCATTCAACAAACCCGTATTAGTTGGTAAATGCAACAAGGTTTTTGAGATGGGAGACCTTATTTGAAAACATGTCGTGGGAGCCATGAGAGGATCTAGTATTTGTTCTTTTTGATGTTCTACGTGTAATCCTACTTCATCTCTCTTCTTTTAAATATTATGCTATATCGATAGGTGGATGGATTAGGCCAAAATAGAAGCATAATGATCATTATTACATATATGGCATGTGGTCAAAATAACAAGATCTTAGGGTTTATGTAGCATTCATGATACAAACGTCTGATATTATACATTCTACATAATCTTGTTGAAACTTACACGTCCGATTTTGTGGTATATAGTTCTTTCAAGAGGCACTCGGGTGCCAGCCATTTGATGGGGATATTTCCTTCAGAGCTCTTCTTGTACCAATTTTGCTCATAAACATCTCGACTGAGACCAAAATCAGAAATTTTGAGTATTCTATTTTTTCCAGATAAAAGAATATTCCGTGCAGCAAGATCTCGATGAACGATTTTGTTTCTTGAAAGAACTTCCTGAAAGGACAGTCATAAATATCAATAATGCGACATACTACACACAATATCGATTAGACAAATTATGTATGTTTATTTATCTGCTACAAAATATTCATGTTATGAAAAAATAATTACCATCCCACATGCAATTTGTCGTGCATACGAGAGCAAATCGCCAGGTGTAAGCTTAGGAACTTCCACTTCCTCCCGGATAAAGTAAGCCTCGTTTTGTACGACGCTGACTCGAACCTTGTTTTCCGCTAAACCAAAATATCATAAGTACATAAATAAATTACATATATTGTGTACAGACCTAAAACAAATCATACACAAGGTGTTGCTTTTGCATTTCTGATTTGTTACACAAAGCCATTTTAGAGCGAAATCGTACAACTACATCGATCCGTTATATTTATGCGGACGACCGTAAATTGATAGCATAAACCGTTTTGAGTTCAACTCAGCTGAAAGGTAATTGTAACCTACAAAAATGTATAACTCAAGTACTCTGCTTAGTATCCACTTTGTTAAGAGTTGGTAGTTGAGCCCTTCAAATGTCCTTATATCAAATATCAATTGAGTGCGTCAAACCGTATATATCAGGAATACGCTTAAATCTACCTTCCTACCACACCAACTGCTATTGTCTACTAATGTACTATGTATACACGTACGATGCATGCACGAGTATAAACCAAATCTTTCTTGGTGAAACGAAGGAGGGATACTAAACCATTAAACTTAGATTTCAACATTACTATTGTTTACCACATCAGGTCTTTGAGCTATTGAACTAAATGCCGCATGTATTTAAAGATTTAAAAGAAAAGATTAATGTCACCAATCGAGAAACATATCGACGTTTTCTATCGATAACTACCTTGGTTTGCTGTCAACTAGATGACAAATTAAAGAGTCGTGTTTAGCGGTTGTGCTTCCTCGAAAATTCAATTTTATTTGTTTGTAGTAAAAAAGTACTATTATTATTGTCATATTAAGTATTACGATCAAGGTTGGTTATATGGAAATATCTTGATTACGATTTACACTACCTGCCATGTGAAAGTGCATTTCTCAGAGTTTAACTGTCCAATCGAATAACCAAAATGTTACTATCCTGAATTTTCACTGGCATCCAACTTTCCACCAGCGATTATTGGCTACAATATACTCTCCACCTCATACATCGGAGAACAGCAAACATTATAGTAGCGAAAAATATGGTTTTAGCAATTTGAAAGATTAAAGACAGAATCGAGGTTACAGTGTTGATGTTGATAAACATACTGACACTTTAGTATACTGTCTAAAGTCTAAGGTCAATCCTCCTTTAAATTGGGTTGTAATGATTTCAAATTGACTTAACCACTGTGGGTCTCCATCTTTCATTTGGCACAAGAGAGCGACACAACGAGCGACATTTGCAGCACTGACAAAAATATGACAAGTTCTTTCTCACAAGTTTGTTTCTCTGTCAGTTTGAAAGGTACACTTATGCTTGAATTATTGAAATATGCAATGGGGTTTACACAAATTGGGGCTAAAATGTTGGCATTTCGCTGAACGGAATTGATTAAAATGCAAAAAACATGCAAGCTGTCAGATCGTGTTAGCAAGATTTATTATATTCATATGTCAATCAAGCATGAAGTTTCACGAGCGGTGTGTGACAAAACAAAATCAATTCAGATCAAGCGAATGAAAAGAATACGAGCGATGCATAATTAATGTGTGTACACATAAGAAAATGTCTGTTTCGTGCTTTGTTCATATGAAGGCATTTGAAAAGGCCAAATTGCCAAATAAACTTTACTCACTTACCAGGATTGAGTTGATGTTGAGATGAGCCGGAGGAGTTAACCATTGAACCCGGGGAGTATTTCCTGCCATAGCCTGGTGACTCCATAGCCTACGGGTTTAATTTAATAAACAGGTACTATATAAACAGAGGTCAACGCTTCAAGAATATTATTAAAATTATTAATTTACGCATCAGAAATAGTACATATTATATTATGTTTCGTGAATCTTCTCTCATTCAATTCCCCAAGACGTGATAAGTGCAAGACCTCTGCCCTCGATAGACCCAGACGATATGTTAACAGCAGTATAGATGCTCACCACGAGAACGCGTTGAGGTGACATTGGAAAAACTCGCATTACTTGGATTTGTAGAAACATACCTATACGACACATGTACCTAACTATAATTGTAAAGTGCAAGCAAAAAGAAGTCTCAACAAATTCCTATTTTATTTTGTAGAGAAATACTGATACTGATAACCTGATAACTATAATCCTGGTCTATACAGCGTGCAAATTACGATAATGACATCTTTATCTTTTTCAAGTGTTATTTCAAGCAGGAAAAGTTTTTTATGAGTTCGTCAGGTCACGATTAGACTGACTGCCTTTACGATTTGATTTAGAGAAACCGGCATTACGCAATATAAAAATGTCATGTTTACACTATCGATATTTGTTCGTGTCTAAAAGTCTAATCTAGCTGTAATTTGCAACTGTCTCGTAAATAACGAACGGGGGCAAGCAGGCAAATTGTAAACTAATAATTAGCAAGAACTTTCTAGTTTTTAAGTAACGACCTTTCGCAAATGTTGCTTCAAATCTCCGCCGTCGCAATACTCGACAACAAGGAGTGGAACATGTTTTTTCACGATCCCAATCAAACTGACGACATGGATATTTGGAGGATCAAGGTTTTTTAGGATTTCAAACTCTTCCCAAAATTTGTCCACGTCCTTTTCGCTGACACCATCTGAAATAAGACAAGTACGTGAATCATACTATTAATCATTTATCCGAGGAAAGGTCAGGTTATATGCAAAGCTTCTTTCTTTGCACTGCGAGTCTCCTAACGCCCCATTTTTGTGTCTAGGAAAGATTGTTGATCCTGCCCAGCCCTTTTTTCGGACAAGTGCTTGTCTGATCTGATTTCCCTATTATTATATAGGTATGTAAGAAATGTAGTTACGCATATAAAAATATTATGTGTGTACGTGACTCATGCTCAGCTCATTGGACTTCATTACAGGGATTCATGATGGTACAGTTAGTTTCTTGTTTACATCTTATCAGGAATCAGTTTGAGGAGTTACATTCGCATTTCACATGCATTGATTATGAACTGAAATTCATAAACGTAGAAGAAAACACGCTGCTATTCATGGATGGATTAATGTGTAATCTGTAAACTTTAACACCAAGTCACCAAACTAATTATACCAAACAAGGCGAATGAAGAGAAGAGCTCCATATTATTTTCTGTTAGTGATTTATTCGCCTATACACCTCGCTTTGCTTGTAAATGTTTTACGCATATGAACAAATTAATCCATTGTCATTAACTCCTTCATACATCTGGTAAATGTGTAACCAAAAAAGTATAAGAGGGCAATTTTGCAGAGCTAACCGAGCAATAGAAACACAGGCGGCTATAAAAACAAAACGAGATTCAGTTCCACGAAAGGTTCTATATGAACTGCGAGCCTACATCAATTAGCCAATCTGACACAGGTAGGTAGAATGTATGTGTGGGAAAGCGACTACTAGGTATCATCCTACCTCATAAAACAATCCTATGTGCCCTTCATTGTACTCAAGAGTAGCATTTTTATTAAAAACTTTTCTCTCTCGCCCACTTTCTCCCACACTACACTATACCTACACCTACCCTCTCCCGCATATCCCGGTTTGATAAATAGTAAATAACACGTATATTCAATAATTCGTGTTTTCCACAAAAAGTGTGAAGGATGCTTTTCTTACCCCGCAAAGTTTTAACTGCAACGGTGATTTTCCTCCCTTTTTGATTTAAAATGGCCTTGCGAACCAGACCAAAATTACCTTCGCCGATTGCTTCCAATAGGTCGAGAGCACAACAGTCAATTTCCCACTTTGAATCATCTCTGTCTATCTGTGGGAGTTGCAAACTTTCCTTTTCATAATTCTGCAAATTACATTTACGAAAAGTTTTATTAGGCCAGCTGCTGATGAATTATGAAGTGAACAGTACATGCAACAACAAAGCGTACAAACATACACACACATCAACTTTATCATTTTAATTCAAGACGACGACAACAATAAATATTGAGGAGTTGTTGATGAGATGGGTTTTTCAGGGAGGTGGGGGTTATATGGAAGCATATAAAATGGGTTTGAGTTGCGAGTCCGTCTGCAAATGAGGCAGGTATATCTCTTGCCGTGCTTACATCAAACTTTTCCTGACGCTTCTTTTTCCGTTGACGTCTCTCGTGAAAGTTCTTCAAGAGGCAGATCAACGCGATGAGTCCGACAACTCCGAATATCGCTAAAAACAATGTAAGCACTTTTTCCACAGTCCACGTCTTCAGGTTTGGTCCTGGGGCAAAGATAGAAAAGAACAACGTGAGAGATAACCGTATAGCGCAGTGGAGTTGGAGTAATTACTTTCTCTATCAGTTTGGTGATTAATCAAGTGAAAAAAATAGACAAAATGTAAACAATGACGTATTTTGATGACAAAAACAAATTTCCTTTGTTCCCATTATCCACCACGAAATAAATGTAGTTTTATCAAGTACTCGCTTTTAGAGACATTTTTATGACATTTTGAAATGCATCAGAAATGACAGGATTGCCACAGAATAACTCGAACGATATCCTGTCATTATATTGTATGCATAATTAATATATATATATATATTTAATGCTTACATGAGCATTATCAACGAATGGGCTATGTACTCTGTACTCCATACACAATTGCACACCTACTTGTTATACAAATATGGATCTAGATCTCTAGTTCGCTTTAAAAATCTCACGTTGATCATACATACCAGCTAGCTTCATCATATTGTAATATATTCATACGACATGTTCTCACGGCGTGTTAGGCAGTACCACTGAATACGACAGAAAAACGAAGTGAAATGAAAAGTTAGCTTCTGCTAGGCTAGGCAGGCAGATGTACTCGTTTCACGTCCGCGTCAAACTGTTGTACAGTTTTATTTTTTCGACTTTTTGAACATTGCTCTTCTAACATGAAACTCAAGGTTAAACTTTGTGGAGAGAAGTCAATGTAATGGTGTGGTTTTTTGCTAGTTCACTAACAAAATTTAGGCTTCAATTTGTGCAAGTATCTTATTGCGATATGCTTCTGTTCGGTGGTAACATTGCTTGAATGTCCATTTTGTCCTACACTGCACTTGTATGTAACGTACTAGTACTAGCGAGTAGGCATTCGTCAAGCTGGATGAAGACAACCGAATATGTCGGTAGTTACAAAAATCAACAAAATTACATTTTTCCGAATTCAAGGTCTATGAGCTAAAACTTCGGAGAAACAGGTATAAAAGAAGTCATACGGAAACATCAAATATCATCAATACACATTTTGATCTTTGCATTTTATTATTAATAAAATCAAATTGATTTCGAAGTAAACACGAATCAAAGGATGTTATGTAGTTGTTTTTCAGTCGAATGTAGGTATTCCTTTCGGAAGAAAAGCATTTTGAACAATAACGATTGACCTTTGATATAATCGCGCTCACTCAAGATTACTTCGAAGATACGTAAAAGTCGCGTAATATTTGAAAAGAGAAATGATGTATTATCTCGATCATCAAAAGCAAACGCGACGCAATATTGTTGTATATGAGTTTGTTTATGCACTGCTGTGTTGTACTTTCTCAAACTTCAGATTTCATATCTTTGGAGGAGCAATAGATAATAGCAGTTTCCTCTGTCGATGTAATAAATAATATTGTAGCAACTAAAATGTCCTTCCTTACCTTTATAGAAGACAACATCCCACGACGGAGCAGAAGATCCTGATGAACTGATTGCCGTGACTGATACCTTAAACTTCCCTTTACGATGTGGATGATTTTTTATTTCAGCTGCTGTAACATTTCCAGGAATATTTCCAGCAAAAATTCGTTCCGTACTATAGTGAGCGTTAGGTGAGTGTATCACGCCGTCTGCGGCTGCAGGCTTATAGATCCAGTCAACGGTGAGATTGTAGTTTAAAATTCGATTTGTTGCGTTTGTATACTTTGGAGGATCCCATACAATCCAGAAATAGTTATCAGTAGCATTCACAAGCCGTACTTTGGATGGAGGTGGAGGAGCTATAGGGTTTTACATGTATCACCATCTCATTATCAAAATTCACGCATCACGTCACATTTTTTTTCGATATACCTACTGCCTACTACTGCTACACTATTCCGATTCCTTTACGTAAGATGTAAGAGCATGATGACAAATAGACAACTCTCATTATACAACAATAATAGGTTTTTCATAAGAAACGGCACTTACGGCACAGTTCAAAGCTGTATCCACGCAATTCAAAACAGGATGGTATGGACAGGGAGAAGTTCAGTGAGGATTCTCGATCTCCACCAAACTTTTCCATTATGCTACCCGTGTAGTTCTTCTCAAACTGGAGATCGAGTCTTATCCAGAAAGCATGGTCGCCCTGAAAGCATGGGAGAGCAAAGATGAGTGCTACTTCTGAGAGCATGAAATTGGCAATTACAATAAGAAGAGTAAACTATTCAAAAAAGTTTGTCATCCCTAACATATCATGCACAAATTAGCTATAATATTTGCGATACCCCAATAACCTTAAATGCTCCCCGTTTCCCCTACGGGTCTAGCTAAATAGCGGAAAAAGCAATTTACTAGCGTAGAAACCAACACTTGAGCAACGATGCAAGTGGTCAATTTATACTTATCAAATAATATTGGAACTCAAAATCCGACTCCATACTAAATCTAAAGTCAGACAATTTCATCAGAATTGGCAAATTATATATCGCCCTAACAAGAAATGTCCGATTCATTTCAACAAAGTCGTACACAACAAACTCTACGAAATTGCATAGCTGATAGGGCATTCAAGGCTTTAGAGTCAAGCGATGTTGAAAGATATATTGAAGTCCCGTATATAATAAACTCCTAGACCGAAAATAAATCCAGGCATACCTTTGAAATCTCCTTTTTGTGCATATCTTCATTCATATAGTATACGTCAAAATCACAAGATGCATTAAAACCGGAACCACTTTTCCACCTAATTAGTGCAGAAGGACCCGGCCTAGCAGCATATTTATCCACAGTTACACTTTCAATGGTCACATTTTCCGGGGATCCAATGGTTTGAATCGACGTGTCTAGAAAGGAATATATGTATATACATTTAAAATGCCATGCAGGATAGCACACTAAACTTTCCCCATGTTTCCACTTACCGTAGAGTGTTATCGGTGGTGACATAACTGGCTGATACACATATTTTGGAGAAACTGCAGTAACTCGAATGCGATACGTTTCACCAGCATTTGTTTTGAACCGGAATAACCAATACGGTTGTACTCCTAATATCTCCCATTTTCCTCGCTGCTCCATCTCCAACACGAAGAATCGAGGTATCATGTCACTATAAAAATGAAAAGAATATTTTCCTCCATCCATCATCAACACGTCTTTGATGTTAATTACTGGCAAGAAAAGAATAATAATAATAACAAGGGAGCAACCGGCACCAACCATATTCATCTCATCACACTCTCAAACTCATTAATTATTTGGTTTTCGTGATTACAACACGCAACTGATAATTATCCCTTCTTTAGACAAATGTTTGTTTGGTTAGACGGGAGTTGAGTAAAAAAAGAGCAATGGAGCAGAAAATGAACTCATGTCCAGCGAGGCATCACAGCCAGATTACTCCCGGGGTAAAAGTCAATAAACTTGTGTTTGTATTTTGTCTGCATCCGTTCCGTTGAACGCAGGCAAAAACTAAAAACATCCAGAATCGAAAAGTTCTCTTGAGAGTAAACATGCGTAATTCATTACTTAATGACTTTACACGATGAGATCAAGACGTTACAAAAATAACAAGTGATAATGTTTGTGCAGCCCCAGTGGAGTGCTTTATCGCAGTCCAGAGCTTTGACGGAGAGTGCTTTTATAATTCAACCCAAAATGGTTGAAAGGGTTGATAAAAATTTAGTAGTCTTTTAGTCTACTTTGCAAAATACAACACTTCTCACTGTTATTAGGATATAGGAAGAAGGAAAGTTATTTCATGGTGCATATTTCTAGTAAACAGCACGCGTCAAGGGCGATTCAACCTATTTGATGTTTTACTGACTTTCTATTTCAATCTGTGATTTTTTATGTTTAGATAAATGAGTCGTATTAAATAAAAATGGCATAAAATGTGCTTCATTTTGTTTATGAATAATATATAATACTAAAGGTAAAAGGGTACAGCTACAATTGTGATGCTACAGAAATAGAAAACGTTTGACGTATAATGCAAGGTCTAAAGTCCGCATATATTCCATTCATCTCTTTGTAAAAAGTCGTAGAAATCCTATTTTTCCAGTAAAACAAATATGATAACGTGATATGATGAGGGGAATAAGAATGCATGGTTCATAACGTGAACGCTTTATTTGGAACCGTATTATGAATGACGAAAGAAATAAGATATGTAAAAGGGTAACAGAATGCGTCCCAATTATAGTATCGGCACGTTCTCCCGGAGGATGGAAGTCATATTTTTACTGTATTACGAAGGCTATACTCAGATATTCGATGGCAGTTTGTAGTTCTCTGTTGTTTTACATGATCATGATCATTACACTCCTTCATTGAAAAGGATACCCTTACACAATGCCTATTTAAAGAAACGTGATATCTGACAATAGGAAATCAAGGTCGAAAGGAAGCGTGTAGACAAAAAAAGCAATATTCATATTCTTCGTCGTCATTTCTTTTCTTCCTTCAAGTAACCTACCTGGAAATATTCGATGGCGGTGAAATAGTTCCTGGATACTCCATGCGAAAGTTGGTGACAAAGTTCAAAACAGCATCATGCTTGCGGCCAACGTGCGAATTGCAGTGAAACATGGGCACAGGATGGGGCACATCTGGAGGGGCAAACAACGCCTCACTGATGTTCAGCAGAGCCCCAGTCGGTAGGTAGTTGTGCATGCCACATTTCTCCCAAATTGTTTGCATAAAGTAAGGAACATCATTACGGGTTGAATTGTCGCCACTTTTAACGAACTCGTTGTACATTAGCTCGGTTTCCTTGTCCGCACACTGAAAAAATTATTCAAAAAAGAAGAGCGATAAACATCAACATGTTTCCGTTTCATGTCAGTAGCAGTCAGAAAATACC
>JAANSN010006251.1:0-10871 GCA_036850665.1 Dicranocentrus wangi
TGGAAGAGAACTAAACTAACTTTTAATTACTAGTTGCCTCTTCTAAGTTCATTCTTTCCCTTGTTTTCGTTTTTTACGAGAATATGATATGCTACTGGAAAACGGAAAGAGTGTTAGCTAGATTAAATTTTTTAGTTAGTTTTTACATATTTTCCCTTCTCCATTTACGTACCTTCCTTCCCCATTGAAAATAATATATATATATTTTTTTAAAGTCCGTTTGCGTACATATATCAGGGAAGAGGAAGATAGCGGAGGGCAGAATACGTAAATAGGGAGGAATAAAAATGAGTGCGAGTGTGAGTACTCGGAGGATTGAAGCATGTGTAAATATTGAATATTGGGGTGTATTGAACACAGGATTGTGATGCAGATGAAGCAAGTCTGTCTGAGACCCTAACATTTTGTGCTCATAAGTTGATTTTGAGTTTTGCAAAGCACAGTGTGGAGCAGAAGGGTTGAGTTTACTAGAGAAACTATGCTTACAAACGGAATCAAAGGGTTGTAAAATAACTAATTCTAATCATGTGTACTAAATATTTCTTTCAAAGTCGTAATGAAACTATAAACAATAATTCATTCATGAAGTTCTTATTTATTTCTGTTGACAGGGATCAGATAACTTCAGCGTTGGCGTGGGACTATCCATTGCTGCCCCGTCACACCATTCATGCCAGATACATGTCAGATCAAGTAAGCCAATATTTTTATAGTACGACCATAGCGAAATATGTATTCCAAAGTGCAATAACTATTTGAGAGGCGAAGCGACGGTATCGAAGAACTGTGGTACAACTTTGTTTAATCATATAAGCAGCCATGTAGCGACAAACCAATACAATTGCTTATATTTTTATTTACAGACTTTTCACACCCCAAATTTTGGGGACGAGGAGTTCGACCTTCCTCCAATCTTGCCTCAGTCGAGTGACCATTCACATATGCAAGGCAACATGACATACTCGGTAAGTGAATCTGTGAAATCGGAAAATACACATTTCATCCAATTCGCTGGAAGCGTGGATCCACATGTTACCTATGTTTTGCACTACGTTTATTTAAATGAGCACGGAGAAAATTGTTTTCAGGAAAGTAGTATATTGCCCATAAATGGCTACCCTCAATTTTGCCTTTTCAATGCATCTACATGCCCCACATCCACATACGTACTGCAAAAGTTTGCAAGTGTACAACCATTGCATTTGGAATAAAGTCCGGAGACAGGGGTGCGGGTGGTTCACATGCCAGTTAGCTACACAATTGGTGTCCGTGAACCTTGTAACGCAACGCACAGGAACAGCAGAATGATAGAAAAGATAAAAGATGGGATAAAGCTTAGGGAAAAAATCTGTTCTTATCCCGGTGCATACAACATTAGGTTTGTTATCCATACTTATTTCCAGTTTCGATCTTAAAGACTAAATCTTACGATCAGACACCTATAAAACATATTGTATATACATATCTTATAGGCTGTGTACGGATTTGAGAAGAAAAAAAAGTTTGTACATGTGTGCAAGAAAAGTATAGAAAAGGAAAAACGTAATTTTTCATTCGCCTCTTCTGCATGGAAATCGTTTTCGTCTCGTGCTTTGCAAAAGAAAAAGAATTTATGAAAATCATGTGAAACGAATGACAAATTACTCAAAGCAAAATGAAAAATTTATGCCGCAACGAAAATTCTTCCTTTTCTTCTTTTCCTTATCCCATTTTATTCATTTCCCTTTTTCTATAAAAATCTTGCTGAACGGCAGAAAAATACATAACTGCTGTTGTAGTGTGGAGAGAAGGGAGTGAGTGAGTACTGTAAATGTATATGTATATATATAAGATCAGCCAAGAAACTGAGAAGAGTTTTTTAGGACTTTTATTCCTGGTTGAGTTTCACTTGGAAAAGGGTAAAAGGCAAGTATGAAGGGACACTTTTTTTAAGAAAAGAAAACGAAACGACTCCTTTCCCTGAAAGTTCTCACATATGCAGGCATGCATGTATGCATGAATTTCTTTTTTCTTCCTTTTTTGAATTAGACCAGGCTTTATGAAGGGAACAGCCAACAGCTTCGGCCGTATTTGAATGAATGACGGCCATAAAACCTTGCCGGGCTGTTTGTGTTACAAAAGCTTTACTTGAAGGGAAGGGAATCCTTGAAGCTAGATAGGGAAAGATTTGAGTTGAGACAAAATACGTACTCCTTCTTATAAAACATTTTCAACATAAAAGTCCACATCCGGTCGTGTCCGATTGATTACTTAAACCAATAAACTATAAAATGATTCTAATTTCTGCAGAGCACGAAAACTTTAATCCATCGAATGCTGATTGTGTAGGCGTCTATTAGTAATTGGAAGATAAAACATAGGACTACTAGTACATGATGATAATATAAAAACAAGACACATTCGACATCATTGAGTTTATCAGAGGTCATTGTTAAATTGCACTAATACTAACATACATTACTGGAGCCTCATGATAAATTTGGCTTAAGTGGCCTTGTATTAATATTAGTCAAACTAATTAGTTAAAACAGTTTTGTACAGACCAAACATTAAAAGTTGAATGTGTTGCACAAATCCTTGTGAGGCGAGGGTACGGCAGTCACTGACGAAATGCTGCTTTGTCGGGCAATTCTGACTTTACTTGAGAACTTTGAGGAGAGTATGGTCTAACAAGAAAAATACACAACACTTTTATGTGTACGTTGCCTTCTATTTTATTATGGCTTGACTATCAAACTTCGATTCGAGCAAATTCGATGCGGCATTTTACAACAAACATCTTTTGGTTTGATGTTAATAACTATCAAAATTTGGAAGAAAATGTTTCTATTATCTATTCAGTGTTATTCATAGTGATCAGTGTACACCATAATACCCTTCACGCGCCGCTTGTTGGGGCACTAATATTGCTTGAAAAAGGACTAGATTCATCGTTATTGACATTGCGTGTCTGGTAGTCATAAATCTAGGAAATCTGGGCAATATCTATTAATCCTTGAGGTTCATATGTGGTGTCCTTGAAACAATGCTGTAGTGAGTGTTGCAGAATTATCAGGTTAAAATCTCAAATGCCCGCTACCATATGCGCATAACATATCATTGCTTTTTGCTATCACTTTTTACTTTATTAAGTACCTTTATTTTTTTATTGATTGTTTAGATGGGAATGCACGGAGTTCCCGATCAACAGGGTCAGCAGCATTACACATCAATGTACTTACCTGAGCATATGACAACGCCTATGACGATTCAGTAAGTTTTACATCTACTACTTAACTCACATTTCTCTGTTTCTTCCTTTCCTTCATTCCTTCATGTTCATGTTACAGCTCCCCTGTTACGTATGGAGGAAGTCCACCGACTTATACGACATTGTCAAGTCCTCACGCACCATCTCAATCGCCAGTGGGTGGGAACCCACACATGATGCATCACCCGCCGACAGGTGCTCGACCTCAGATGCAACCAATGATTCCTCCAGGAAGCGCACCACCTGGAAGGTCACCTACGAACTCGGGATCTCCAGCTAATGCCGAGACAGGCTCTGAAGATAGTGACGACAGTGTGCCCGTATCACAGGTAAATTTGCACAGTAAACTCACACGTTGGGCATAGGCAGAGGGTTTTAAGGAACAGGAAATGCTGCTCATGGAGATTTCCTCCATCGGATGATTACTCTTGTATCTGGGAAACTTGAAGAAATGAAAACTATATTAATGTCACCAGGTTTGGCTGAGAAGCAAAATATGAATTCGTTTTTGAAGCAGTCATGTTAACTTTAGAGAAGATGTATGGGAATACGGATAGAAGTCATAAATTTTCCTTGATCATAATGAATAAATTTTCTCGTGCAGTAATGTAATATCGTCGACAGACACGGAAAGAATGGAAGGCCTTAGTATGCATTACTTGTAGAGTGAAGAAATTAGAAATGGAATAAGGGAGACAGAAATTGGAGAGTTGTGTGAATGCCCGAGATCAAATGTGTGTGACACGGAGAGCCCAGGACTCATTTTATTTTCAAGATTTGCACTTGCGGTAGCTAAGCGTGTGTTGACTCTTCTTTCTCCGGGGTTGAGGTACGGTTCCCGTTGTGTTGCGGCCTTTGTGGGTTTTCTCTCTCCGTGACTTGCTTTTGGTGATTTCTGGTTTTCTGTAAGCCTAAAGGTTATCTTATACGCAATACGCATATACGCTTGCTTATACACGCATATCTTGGAATGGCGCATTCTGCGTTTGATATTGTATTCCTCGAAATGAAATCGAAGGTTCGTCCTGTAAGTAAACATGATAATAATGTTAAGGAACCATCATAGCCTTTTGATTTAGAGAAAATGGGCAAACCGACATTTAGTTTCCCGATCTGTGCCCTTTTATTGAGTTATGTATTGTGGCAAACGGGGTCGATGGATATATCTATTATGTGCCCAATAAAATTGCGCTGTTTATATATTCATAAAACTGTTTACTCTTCGTATGTATATATTTGTAGTAAATTTTTTACAATGAGCGAGCACAAAGAAAGTAGTTTTACATGTTCCCTAAGAAAAACGACAAATCCTGAAAATTTCTTACTACTACCACACTATTGCAAAGAAACAAACATTTTTTTATCTGGCTGCCTTTTTTATTCATCTCACGTAAGAATATGTGTAATGTGTAAATGTAGATACACATATATTGATCAGAAAGGTAATCTAATGCTCAGTCAGATACACGTATATTCCATTCCATCATTTTGCAATAAAAAAGGTTGAGCCACAAATTGTGAAAACTAATATAATATATATTTGAATTGGGAATATTGTCTGTGAAGAATGTGAAAGAAATCAAAGAAAGTTGAATTTCTTTCAGCTACACAGTCACCCAACCGACACCATCACCAGCAGAGCAGCACCACATAGTACTTTTCTTAAAAACATGATGGATATATAATACACCATAAAAGCATACATATGCATATGGAACCGTTGTTGGAGATTAAGATTTAAAAAGTTGTGCATTGCATCTATTCTATGTCGTGCTTCTATTACCTTACCATTGTTCATGCATGAGCGTTTTTAGTCAGATGCATTATACATATTGAGGGGTGTAGGGCCTTTCATGAATGTATTATTTCTGTATTCCATGCATGACATCATTTTATAATATTTCTAAATAGAAAACGAGAGTTTCTCTGACTGTGTGTGAAATAGTAGATATGAGTGATGAGAATGAGAAGTATATGCAGTATATACCTAGTATAACTTGGGCACACATACTCCAAATGTAGTCCTAAAGGGTGGTTTGCTTAGGGATACCAAGAGGATATAAAAGTAGGTGAGAGATATGTGGTTAACTCTGGATGAAATAGATGGGGAAAACGATTTTTTTCTAACAAAAAATGAAAGGAGAAATAAGAGGAGGATGGAGGGAAAGCTAAGAATATTTTTTATTACTCAAACGTTTTGAATTATGTATTGACTTTTTCGATGGAACTTGCATGGCTGCTTTTAGAATATTTAAACGTTCCTTTTCCTTCATATATCAAGTATTATTCCATTCTTTTACATTTCATATACGCACATTACTATATCATACGACTGCATGGATATTTTTTGGGGGTTCACACACACACCTTTCTTTTCTCCTATTCCACTGCTTCCTTTGTTAGGTTTCTTTTTACCTAATATTGCATATTGGTTTGGCGGCGGGTGGGTGAAATTCTGGTAAAACTCAAGTTTTCTTGGTGAAAGCATTATATAATAGAACGAAGGAAATAGATTTCACTTGTCCAAGTTGAAACACAAGAGAAAAAAAGGTGGTATCTTCTTCCTTTCTTTTTATTTCTTCATCTTTCTGTTTTTCACACGTAACGAATGAACTGATATCTTGGTCTCTTTTGTTTTCCTCTGTTCGTTCCACTTCCCTCGAAAACAGTAGTACTACACAGGCAGGCAGAGGTGAGTCAGGTGTATATGGGACGTGTGTGTAATAGTCAGTAAGTACAAGTAAGTATTGGCTGACTGACGCAAAGGTTTCAATGTGTGTATGTAATATGCACACATATCAAAGTGTTTTATTGTCCATGTATCTCATCTCATATTAGCTTAACTCGCAGGGAGAACTCAATAAGTCCTTTATACTTTGTGTGGCTCGTGTGTGACTTGGTACCCTCGCAGGCTGGTGGTATGGTGGTATGGTGGTACTAGTTTTCCCTTCTGAAACATATTCCCCTCTGTTCACTTTTTTCTGGTGTAACCCTCAAAAAAAATTTTGTCTTCTATTAGAAAATAGGAAAGACAAGGAGAGAGAAAGAATAAGTTGTTCTCTTCTTTTTTTCGTTTTTATATTTCATTTTAATGCTTTCTCCCATGGGACAGGAAATAAATCTATCCAGCAGAAAGATACAAAAGATTCAAGTATGCATGCTAGTAAGATGGATACATGTTCGTTGCGTGTAGTGTAGGAGTAAGGGGAAGTTAAGTTAGAGTAAAAAAAGGAACTAACTATGTGTGTGCCCTGCCCTGCAACTACAACGAGATGCGTCTTTATATATAACAGTTTTCTGGGGTATAGGAAAATCATGAGATGAGTGAGGAACACTAAAGGAGCACCTTTCCCTCCCTATCGCACAATCCTTGTCATGAACGAAACTTTGCTTGAAACAAGCCGAGTTGTTGAATATGACTGACTGACTGACTGACTAGTCTGACTTGACGGAAACGGGTTGGCTTGGCTGAAGGTGATTTGAGTCACCTCTCCAAACCTAGGTTGAAAACAAATTGTGAAGAAAGCTGGTAACAGAAGAATGGGGAAACAATTTTGTTAGAGTGAGTGTAAATAGGTGGTGGTGGTGGCTGATCTTATGTATATAAGTGTTTTGGTAGGCATCCCTTTTGGATCATCATAAAATAGAGGACAACAATGGGATATGCACGGGGCAAGGTGTTGTTGGCGGCGCCTACCTCAGCAAAATGGAACGGTCTTTTCCCTGTTACGAGTAAAAAATGCACGTGAAAGAATGTATAGCGAGGAGTAGATGCTTGTCGAGAGAGTTGTTAATATATCCCTACAGGGACATCGTGATAGAATCATTGGTCTGCTCACTTGTCTCTCTGCTTTATGATATCTGTTGTCAGTGTCTCTGCATTTGCTGACCCTTGGGGAAACTGTCTGTCTTACCAGAGGAAAAGGAAGTGAGAGGAAGAAATTGAGGGAAAAGAGTGCAAAGGAAAGGGAAAGCCTTGGTGAATGCATGGTTGGCTTTCCTGTCTTGTAAAAACACAAACTGCATAAGGTAGAGTGAACTATTTACATGGTTGCGTGTAGGCTTCCTTGTAGAATAACTGGACAAGACCGACAGCCGCTCAGAGGGAGTCAACTGGGACCACTTTCCTCATGCTCCACGGCTCATTCCACGGCTCATTTCTCCCCATTTACTATGGAGTTTTCTGCTCTCACATGAATATTATAGTTCAAAAAATCTTGGTGATAACTAAATCAGTTTGTCGGATTAAAGATTACAAAAAATAATAGATGCTTTAATGCTTGGGAATAATATTGTTAATGAAAAAGGATAAAAATTAGAGCTAAAGAAAAAATGACGAGAATTGCATGCATTTTCATTGAAATCTCTAAAAAGGATGAAACGAAAGGGATGACAATTGCTTTTACGAACCACCATGATGGGGAGAAGTAAGACTACTACTTTCATTTCTTGTTCCTGACTCCTCGCTCCGTCATTCCGTGCTTGTGTAGCAGAGGAAGAAGAAGTGTCTCTCAGCAATGCATCTCACAAGCCAAACTCTCTCCCCCATATTTAGCACGAATGAAAAAGGATGTCTAAGGATTAGGAGTTTTTTTCCTTGTTAGATCACGCACACACAAAAGATTCTGTTTTCATAAGATGTCAGAGTGAAAAACTGCATATATTGGTGTGTACGAGAGAGAGTAGAAAATTTGGAAGAATTGCTAAGGAAAACAGTTTTGAAATACGTAAAAATAGAAAGAAAACACATATCAAGATGTGTATTAACAAAATACGCACATAGTGGGTGGGAGATAGTGGGAACGCATTCCCTGCTTTCCAAATGCTACTTTACATTGGTAACTACCGATTGTAAAGAAACTTTTCACTATGTGCAGGAAAAAGTAGACAATGGGATGAGAGAGGCGTACTAGCAATGTGTATAACACGTTTTCCTTGTGTATACTCGTATGAAAACATGTTAAGGGAAAATGCAATGTATGAAGCCATCAAATTAGAGAGATTGGAGATTTATTGTAGCCTTGCTACTGTTTCTCTTTGTTAAGAGGAATCAAGAAATGAAAAATGGATTGTGCCTCACACTGGGCTAACAAGACTAACAAGTTTTATACCACAAATTTTCGTTTTTTACAAGTACATACACAATATATATTATCTGAATCCAGTTTTTCTGGATGGTAGGCGCAACTGATGTAACATTCTAAAAAAATTTGTTACATTAACTCTCATATTCTACTCATAATAAATACACGAAATCGGTATATACCACAGCATTTATTTACACATATGCTAAGTATTTTCAATACAAGCCTCATAGTAACTTTTACCTGAAATTCTGTTTAGACCTAGATTGCCTAGTGGCTCCTATGAATGGCGTAAAGGATGTTGGAGTATGGGGAGTAACATATTGAATGTTGAAGACACATTGCATTTACTGGCCGTAAAGTAGTTTCGGATATAGATGGTGTGATGCGGATATACAAGAAATATTATTTGAGGTAGAGGAGTACACTAGCCATCTATATGTAGCAGTTAGTCATCCCAAGTTGCGATATATAACGTTGCTGACTGACTACGACTGCATGAGTGAGTTATACTACTTCGTGTACGATTTTGTTAGGGAGAGAGAAAGAAGAAAGAAGAGCATCAGGATCTGTTAGTTTTTCCGTTTTGAAAGAGAGGAAATGAGAGAATTCTTTGAATTTTTGATTCAATTTCATCCCCAAGCAAATAAGTCATTTCTATGCACGAAATCGTTTTCTATTATGAATTCCCCTTTTTTCTTCTTTCTTTTTTTCTCTTCTTCATTTTCCCTTTCCCTCTCCTCCTTTCCTTCTTGTACACTCTTCTTCTAGTTCTTCCCCAGATCCATGCACAGAGTAAAGACAGAGTGGATGGCGAATGTACCATGTAGTCTCTCAACTGAGGTACAACTCTTGTGATTCCCTATCTATGACAGTGTTTTGGAAGATGTGTATGTTAAATGGACATATATATCCGAAAATAATATAAAAATCTTTTAAGTATACTTAAAGGGACTTGTGTAACACTCCAGACGTCGACTTTAACTTAGATTTTATATAGGATAAATAGGAAGTGTGGGAGCATTCTGTTTTGGGACAAAAAAGACAACAGTTTTTATCCGTGGTGGTAAGGTGGTATACCAGGACATCGTAGACACACAAGATAGTATAGTACATCCGTTAGGTAGGTGGATGAAGATGAGAATAATGTAAATCGTACGTGTTTATAGATATAGTTATTGGGAAGAAACAACTTGATGCTTTTCTGCATAGCACGTAGCGTACATCTTACATGCATTACGTACAAACCTACACATTATGTTCACAGTGACACAGGCACAAGCCTTTAGCAAGGTCTTCTAACTGTTCAGTTGACTATTTCTCTCATTCACTTGTAGGCAAACTTTTTTCTTTCTCTCTTTTTTTCCCTTTCTTTTTTCTCTTTCAGTTCTGTTAGTACAACTTCCACATCCATTTTCGACGGAAAATGAGATTTGAAATGAAGGCAAAAAGAGATGAAAATACAAAGAGCAAATGGCTTGTAAAAATAATAACATTGCATATAAAATACACTACTTAGAAGCATTCAAGGGAGGAAGACCAAGTGACTGGGATGAGTGAGTCCAACAAGCTGTTGAAGTTACTATTAAACATATATTTCTTCATTCGAAATGAGCGTGACGGCATCACGGCATACGTTGAGAGTGGCTATATATGCGTATATCATGAACTGAAAAAGATGTTACGGAAGAGCATTTTTGCAGGATGGGAACAGGACAGGAGGATGACTATAGTTTGCGTGTTCATGTCCCTGCTCTATCCATACTTTTGGTTGTGTTTATTATTATTACCGTTATAGGTGTATTATACGTTTCAAGGATGCATTGAGAAAGTGGTAGCGTGCCCATTGAATACATAAACTCTTTTTTACTAGAATATAAAAAAGTTGGTTAGTAAAAACAAACAAACATTTCGTTTTTAAAAAATGGTTTTGTACTCTATGGAAAGAAATGGAAAACCCAGCTTGCATATACGAATACGACCTTTTCTCTATTTGCTTAAGAAATGGTTTTTAAACAAAAGTGGGGGTGTGTATCCATCTCCGAGATATTTCAACGAGAAACAATACATACTTCTACTATGCATTATTGCCAGGAATGCCAGGAATAAAATTAATCATACTGTAATGCAAATTTGGTTTGTGATTTAGATGCAATCAGGAGTGAAAAGACCTAGTCCCGAACCGCAACCAAGTGTTCCAACCGTTGTGACTGGAAAGAAGTCCAAGCCACAAAAGAAAAAGAAGAAACGCGACCCAAATGAGCCTCAGAAGTAAGTGTTTAATTTGAAAAGTATGCAATATTTTGATACTACTTAAATATTATGCTGATTAAAGCATTTGCACAGTTAAAACTCACGGCGTGCGTAGATACATATGAATAATACTTCCTTCTGGGTTACAACGTTTGTATTACGCATCTACCCAGAAAAGGGAAACTAAAATAGAATAATAATACACAATTTACAGGGGAACACTGACTCCTTTCGCTTCTTTGTTACATGACTTCTATCCAGAGAAAGCGTTATTGGCTACATTG
>JAANSN010006252.1:0-10867 GCA_036850665.1 Dicranocentrus wangi
AAATACAATACACCACTGAACGCAGCGTTAAATTCTGCTCCCGGCGTTACCAATCATCCTTCAAATTTCGCCGGGCACATGAAAACATGTCCTTGTTAGTCTCTACCTATATGACCCATAGCTGATAGTGGAGTTTTCGAGCATAGCAACTCTATTTTTAGAACTGAGCGAAAAAATTTAAATAACCCTTTACTCTACTCTACACTCTATTTAGATATTTGTAAACACGTTTTCCATCACGGACCACGAGTGCCATACCCTCGGAGTGGGACTCTACCTCGGCGCGTCAATTTTCGACCATTCCTGTGACCCCATGGCTGTCGCATTTTTTGAGGCAACGACCATCGTCATACGCAATATTAAAACGATCCCGAAAGCACTGCCTGTGAGTGAGAAGAGAACTCGTTTTCAATATATTGTATCTGTTGCTTTGCCAAAGAGAATAATATTATATGACTACTATAAAATGTTATGCAAAATTGTTGTGAAATGCGATGCCAATGTTATTTATTTTTGTTGAAACAACCACCTGCAGATTGAAAAGGTGACAATATGCTACAAAGATCCCCTGCGACCTTCCTGGATTCGCAAGGACTACCTCAAGAAACACTACTATTTTGAATGCGGCTGCGACTGGTGCAGCAAGGGCTTGTTTGACAAGGCCATGCGATGTATTACGTGTACCAATAACGGCTGCCAAAACGAGGTATTTATTTATTTCTCGCCTGTCTCCAACTATTTTTTTTATTGTTTTTGTTGCTGCTTTTGTTTGTATTTGTATATTATAAATATTAAAAATACGATACGATGCGTGTTTTATTTTGTGTTTTGCAGGTAAATCTGGACGAGGACAAATGTGAGTGTAGCAAGTGTGGCTACAAGTTTGACTCTGAATTTGTGGAAAAATATAAAGAGGTTGAGGAGATTGCAACTGAAAAGGCGGAAGAGATTGTGGAGACTGCATGTTGGTCTTATTTGATTGATATATATTTTTTCAGAATAATCTGGTCCTTCCATGTTGGGTGGGGTGCGTTAGTAATATTAATATTGTAACTAATTTGACGATAGATGTTGACGTTTGTGACGTTTGCATCCGTATCATGACCAATAATCAATTCTCGGAGACGCACTGGCTCATGCTGGAAATGCTATCCGGAGGATTTGACGCCAGTGTCGCATTGCAGCTGTGGGAAAAGGCGTACCACTACGGACTTAAATTTCTAATAGGCCAAAGGTAATTCCTTTTTCAATGTATTAATTTATTTATTTTTGGATTTAAATCGACATTTAAAAAACACGTTTGCCTGTTTGGTTGTTGTTTGAAGACGTTATTTACCTGAAAACCACCCGGCGCTAGGCCTTTCCCTGTTGAGAATGGCCAAACTGTCGTGGTTCCTGGAAAAGGAGTCCGAAGCCAAATCTTTCATTGCTGAAGCCAAATCCATACTGGACATCACTCACGGGCCAAATTCTCAATTTTTCCTCAAAAATGTTGTTCCCCTGATTCGGGAAATTGCACTTTGCACAGAATTTAGGGCAGCCATGAGTGGCAAGGGCAAGAGGAAATGAGTGATGTGATGAGTGATATGAATGATGTTACCGAATAGACGGGGATGGATGATGTGTTCAATCAATGAAACTTTATTTATATGTTATAATCTTAACCTATGATAATTTCATATGTACTTTATGTAGAATAGCAATGATTACAAGCAAGTGTGACTAATTGTTTCTTTGAAAACATAATATACTATACTGGCCAGACTTGCTGTTGTGCTATACGAATAATTGGCTATTGGAACTTTTAACTTGTCAATATAGTTGCTATTATTGTATTATTAATTATTATGAGATAGATGAAACTAAATAGCTCCTAAGTTCAATTTTGAATTTTTAGGAAACAACTAGTTTTAAATCTACATTAGTTTTACTGGAGAATAACAACGGATAATACATAATAATATGCTAAGAAACCTGATCACTCGGGCTCAATCCCCATTTTTTGTTCTTGCCCAACGTGAGCAGTTGCCTTGCTCAGTCATCCAGTCTGGTAATGTTCCATGTACTAACATATGTATGGAGACAAAGTTTTTAGATTGCAAGACTGCTGTACGGTATAATAGCCGACACCCATCTCTCCAGCACGATGCACAAGATTTTATAATAAGCGTCAAGCATTTTTAATTTTGAACAATAATCGAAAATAATAATAATTTAACCACCAACGTAGGAGTTTACAAACAAAGTTAATGTAAACAAACAATAGTATTGCAATAATGCTAACATCAACAAGAAATAGCTAGATTCAAATTTACTTTAGTTTATCCGGAAACGTTAGTTAACGCTTCAAATATGCTTATTCTTTGTTCTTGCCCAACGTGAGCATTTTTCGTCTTCACAAATAGTGTTATGCATGGTATGTACACTTGTCTTTTTGCTGTGAACTGAGATGGCCATATTTATGGTTGCATTGTAACTTGTTGACTCTCTCTCTTCCATGTATTTTGCTGGCACATAGTGCTCATCATGTGTGGTAATGTGAGGAGGATAGGAGATGATGATGATGAAGATGGTAATCCTCATTCATCTTTCCACAATATTTTTATTTTAAAAATATTTAATCAACTCAATCCCTCAATTTCATTTCAGTACAAACTGTTGCAGGCGTGCGTGTTTCACAGCAGCGCAACAAAAAATGCATGATCAATGTTATATATATATATATATTTTTTTTTAAAGTACTTACTACAAATTCCGAATTTCCCAATTTTTTATATAGCTTTTTTGTCGATGATTTTTTGCAAATAGTATAATTTATTGATTACAAATTCTACAAACACTTACAGAAGAGCTATGCTCATAACAAAGAGCATTTTCTCAATCTGGACAATCAGTCAGTCAGTGCATCTTTCTTTGTGAATATGCTTTTATTGACAATCGTTTATCTTACAGAATATTTTTCCCTAATCAGACCCAGCGTAATTATGAAAATTTTTTTTATAAATTTTGAACTCGATAGAATATCAGGCTAATCACAGCTTGCTTAACTACCAAATTGAGTATTTAAAGTTGACTGCTAAACTCTGACGCTAGAGCTTCATATAAAGATGTGGGTCCGCGTCTTCTTCCCACTTTGACCCCTTTATTGGCCCGCAACTGTTCTGGAGTAACGCCATTCCCTTCAATGAGAGTTGTTCCCTTCTTCCCGTCAATATTAATCACAATTTTACAGCCGGCGTCGTCGTCCTCAACAGTCCAATTTAAAGTGAGCTCCCACAATCCACTAATTATCTCATAAACTCGCTTCCCCTCCTCATTAACGTAACAGCAGGCTCCCCTCCGTTGTGTCCCTTGATTGCTGGGATGGCAAAACGTGATTGTTTTTATTCCATACTTTTGGCAACAAGCCCCGCTGACCAGTTTAGCGACATCCACTCCTTGTCCATTCGCATGGAGCACAACCCTCACGGTGGGGTAAACTAGGTTCTTCTCCCTTTTCCCCTCTTTTATCATTACGGATCCGATGATGACATTATTACTTTTCAGTAGTCCTTCAGCAATCTCCGCCTTGATCTGGTCAGCGACTTTCCCCACAATTTCCTTGCCGTGATAGTGAGACTCTCCTTTGATGGGGGAAAAGGGTTCTGGGTTTGTGGAATTAGTGGAAGGATCATTCTGGAGCTGAAAGAATTGGTCCCATTCTGGGTCGCTTTCCAACTGGACAGTTTCACGGTCTGCTGGTGTTGATGATGATGATTTAGGAGGTTGCTCTGTTCCAATCGTCCCGGAGCAATCCTCTGCGTCATCTCCACTCCTTAAAAGGACTAGAGTCTCTGTCTCCACCATGTTTTCTTATTCGACAGATGAAGAAGGAAAAAGATTGAGCCACCCGCCGTCTACAATAAATAAATTTAGTTAGTCTCCAGATCCCACAATTAGAATAGAATTAGAATTAGTGAAGGTAGCCAAGGGCAAAGGCGTGATTTCTCGCATTACTTATTATATACCTCTGATCGGATGTGAAGTTTGCAGAGATTGTAGTTGTATTGTATTGTATCCAGATCCACCCACAAATGAATTGATTTCAATGGGATAATGCAACTTCTTCTTTTAGCAGAGCTCCACTCGCACTTGCTTGCTTGCTACTAACACTACATCATTTTCAATCAGAATCTCCACAATCCACAATTTCTTTTGTGTAATTCCACAAGTTTTACTTACTTATCTTTAGCCTGTTTCTAAAATTCCTCTTTATACTGTTGCATTTAAATGTTTGTAGTTTTTTTTGTTGACAAACCAGACCACTTTTCTGGACGAGTTGAGTTGAGAGAGCCAGCAGCTGCTTTCTGAATCTGAATGCGTGAATAATACGATACATGCTTAGTACATAGTACGGATGGATGGACAGACCCAACCCAACTAACCCGAATGTGCATATCCACCCACCTCCACCATATTATACATGCACCAGCCACAACATATTATAAATGTGTGAAAAAGTACGACAAAAAGTTTATTCATTTCATTACTTGTGGTATTACGGCAACGCTTTTAAGGACAAGCCACCCATCCAGAGCCAGACCTTCTTCCTTAACTATTCCCAAATTCCCAAACATTTTAGCTAGCAAGCAGACCGACAGACTACGCCGTACGTGCACGTGTACGCAGCAAATTAAGTCAACACAATCTGATGACGTCAAGCCACTTTTTTTCTATTCACTCGTCACTAAACGTCAACTTACGTGTATCCCCCGCACTGCAAGAAGCACATTTTGCCACTCTGATGCTTTGGTGCGAATATCGTATTTAAAATCAACGACCATGAATCTAATCGAACTCAATCTGATTGAAAAATTAAAAAAATAGCAGGCTTTTCAGAAGTCCGCCCGCAACAATTGTTCAGTCACATCCACCACCCCCACCACCATCACCACCACCACCACCACCGCCGCCCCCATCACATCCTCCGATTTCTCCCCCACCACTGTCACCAACACCACTAGCCCCACCACCTCCATCGTAGTAATGTGAACTCGCCCACCCAGCCGCCCCAATCCCCATCATGTTCATACTCCACACATGATTATCGTCAGTTCGATTTGTTCCATTACTCTAATTAAATAAAACAATTAAAAAATCCCACTTATCTTATGCGTATTACCAATTTCTACTGTAGAGAAACATTTTTATGGACTCTGACACATTCATATTTAATTAAATACAAGCGTACCAAAGGAAATCCTGCTGCTGAGCCACCTCCTCTCCTACCGGAACAACAACATGCGCAAAGAGACATCGCCACCGGGAATATTATAAAACAAATCACCACTAATTACTGTTGCTGAGCCACCTCCTCTCCTACCGGAACAACAACATGCGCAAAGAGACATCGCCACCGGGAATATTATAAAACAAATCACCACTAATTCAATGCTGTCAATTGCCATTTTCTCTGATTTCTTGTAATCCCAATTTGAAAGCTTTCAAGTGGCAAAAATAGGTATCAATCAGTCCTGCAAAAATTGTTTCGGTTTCAGCTGTTCACGGCGCAGCATAATAGCAGCCAAGTGTAATAGCATCCTCATCGATCAATACCGTGCACACTTTCTGTGTCTAATAGTATATTCCCATCCATCCCATGCATTTTCAGTGTACAGGTGGTGTGGTAATTTCTTGTAATCCCAATTTGAAAGCTTTCAAGTGGCAAAAATAGGTATATCAATCAGTCCTGCAAAAATTGTTTCGGTTTCAGCTGTTCACTCACGGCGCAGTATAATAGCAGCCAAGTGTAATAGCTTCCTCATCGATCAATACCGTGCACACTTTATTCTGTGTCTAATATTATATTCCCTTTCCCTCCCATCCATCCCATGCATTTTCAGTGTACAGGTGGTGTGGTGTGGTATTATGTATGCCCCACCAGTCCCACCACACAACATTTTCCATTTTGCATTGATTCAGTTCAGTCGGAAGAGACGAAAGACTTCGTATATGTTTTATCATATTTTTGCAAGCAAGCAACGACTATTGCTGCTAGCAATGTGAATAAGTATATGTAAAAATGCACTATTTGGCACTATAAAGTGTAAAGGGCTGAAGACTAAGTATTTTTAATTATTTCTAAATTTATTATTTGTGGGGAAAATGCAATATATGTTGGAAACAATGAAGTCAGTCAGTACCTGCATGCATTGCGTAATACTTTATAAAAGCTACAGGCACAATTGCTAGTACGTATTCCACGAAAGATTCGTAGATCTAGATTGTATTTTAATCGCTCGCAGTCACCGTCATTCGGATTTTCGAACGAGTGTCTACAATTTTATAAATTTGTACATGGAATGATGATGCTATTGGTATGTTGCAAAATAATAATAAGGTATATGATAAACTTGTGCTCCAGCCAGCTTGTGATTTTTTAAGTGAAATAATACAATTAGGCGCTTCAGCTTTTGAATACTTTAAATAAAAGTTTTATTATTATTTGCAGAGCTGGTTTATGTAACAAAATTTTGGATCCCACATCCTATCCGAGCGGGATTTAGTTCAAGTTGTTCCAAACATTCTCCAAACAAACAAGTTTGCATTTAATTAGTATTAGGTAGAAATTGGCTTGTCAGCCTGCAACAAGTTGAACACCAGTGACGTTTGGTTGTCTAAAAAGTTGCTGTAAGAGGGATTTCCCCGTAAGAAGGAAATTTTAATTTTTATCAAAAATATAAAACACCGTTTCTTTTCTGTTTATCAAAAATGTCTTCGACTGCCGCCGCTCAAAAAGTACATTTTATATTGAGTTGTTGAGAGCTCCCAAATAACATATAAATGGGAACAATTGTTATTTTGATGTTCGTAACTTGAACAGATTTGTAGTTAAACTTGTTTTTAATCAGTCACATCCACCACCGCCGCTATTCCCTCCGCCGCCTCCACTATCGCCTCCGCCGCCGCCTCCTCCAGAATCGCAACCACCCCAACTACTATCGGCTCCACCGCCATCAGTATTCCATCCACCACATTCAATATCACCGCCAGCACCACCACCACCTACATAGTAGATACTAGAATGCGGCCAGAAAGAGTGATTCCTTTTGTTATTTCTATGGTTATTATTTCTCCCCCGGTGGTTGTTACCCCCACTCCATCCATGCCCACCATTCCCCTAAAATAATGAAATTGTCAGAATGAGCATTACTTTATTACACAAAGTGGAAAGGTAGGCCAACGCGTTGCCTCTTTCCATCATAAAATGCAATCATAAAATAAGTATCCAGATTTGAAGAAATTCGTCGAGATACTGTATAGACGACCAATTATAATTCTAGAGAAACAGTTTAATAATAACTCCAATGTACGAATATATACATATACTTACCGACGAAGGAATGCCTCCAGCACCACCACCTCCTCCTCCCCCACCGCAACACGTACATATAAGTGCCGTAACCACCACGAATATTGCAAAACCAATGATACCTACCACCATTAATATTTCAACTGCCATATTATTGTTATTTCAATTCAAAACTTTTGCGCAAAGTGTCCAGTCCAACCAATCACTAAAAAGTTTAATTAGTTTAGTTCTTGATCCAGTGCAGTGGATTCACAAAAAGAGATCACAAAGTTGTCTGTCAAAATGTATTGCAAAATAATTATTCTTGGAGTGTAACTACATTGAACCTAATAGTATTGAATACTGTAAAACCGTGACAATATTTTAATATCGACCGTCACAGGACCAAGCATCATTACGTACTGAAAAGCTAAACAACTCTCTCTGCCACACTCTCTGCCTCATTGTCTATGTTGTTGGTATTCCTTTTTCGCGTCACAGCCACATCATTTCATGCTAATACCGTGCAATATTAATTTAGTGCAGTGGATTCACAAAAAGAGAGATCACAAAGTTGTCTGTCAAAATGTATTGCAAAATAATTATTCTTGGAGTGTAACTACATTGAACCTAATAATATTGAATACTATACTGTAAAACCGTGACAATATTTTAATGTCGACCCTCACAGGACCAAGCATCATTAAGTACTGAAAAGCTAAACAACTCTCTCTCTGCCACACTCTCTGCCTCATTGTCTATGTTGTTGGTATTCCTTTTTCGCGTCACAGCCACATCATTTCATGCTAATACCGTGCAATATTAGTACCTATATTACCAAGTACATGATCTCCCCTCTCTGCTTTCCGACTACAAGCAATCCTGTTGAGTATTTCTTGGAAAACTTGTTGCTGCTGCAAGGTGGTGGGGAGGGGGGGCGGGGGGTTCTACTTCGCCTCCGGGCCCAGTCCCAGTAAAACATTTTTTTTCTTACTTACCTACTCTCACTATGAAAAAGATAATCCTCCACTGTCAAGTTTATTTCAATGCAATGCAATGCCTTTACATTACACATAACAATATGTATTATCATGCTTTTGCAACATGTTTCGCAACTGGAGGCACACAACTGCAAACGCAACGTGTACCAACATATTATGGAACGATGCGTCTAATAGTTTACATATTAATAGTAAAATGTAGTAGAGCTTATTAAAATCAGACTATTTATTAGTGACTATTAGAGTTCCATTGCATTGCAGAAGAAACACACAAACACAAACTTTTTTTACACACATTTGTATTGAAGTAGTTAGTATCACAGAGAAAGGAGACAGCCGCTTCAAGTTAGGCAGCTATTATTGTTGACCATGATGATATATTAAAATTGTCAGTGAGCTCCATTTCACTTTTCCCCACTTTGTTTTGCATATTAACTAACCAACAACGTTCAGAATGAGATCCAGGTAGCCCGGCCGCCAAGGATTAACTGACGAGTGGGTGACGGGACAGTCCCCTCTGGAAAGTTAGTTGGGGTTTCGGTAAAATCGCATCGGGCAACGTTATTGGACACCTGCTTCCAGTTCTCCCGGTCCTCAAAATATGTACCGGTTCCTGGCTTTCGCTCCAGTCCTAATTCCTCATACGATGGGGGAGGTACATACGCCGGCGGTGGCCCTTCCTCAGTCGGAACAGGTGGCTGACTTGGAGGAGGTGTAGTAACTACATTCATGGAGTGAAATCCCTCACTAGCTCCACCTCGACCACTAACATGCCCGGTGATCCTTGAAGAGGGTTGGCACGGATGTAAAAGCGTCACCTTGATTACTTTCCAGGTCAGAAATACAGCAAGACTTGCAAGACCAAGTGCGAAAACGGCTACAACTACGTACATGACGCTTAGATGGAAGAAAGTGAGATAGAGACCCGCCGGATCGGCTGAGACGCTATCCTCCGCACCACTAAGAAAATAGGTGCCAAGGAATCAATTGCATGAATAATATTTATCAAACCAATCAAAAACTGGGGAAGGGCTACTAATGCCGAATAATGTGTTTTTACCTGTAATCTGGGTTGCTGTAGTACGTCTTGCTGAACGCTGGTGGCTTGTATTCATTCCATTGTCGTCTCCTGTTCGGAGATAGATAATGATAGTTCAAAGTTATTAGTAAACCATTTTTTTTTCAAAATTTCACGATTCCGTTGATATGATTTACTTAATGGACTTTTGGGATATTTAATGCAGATTAACTTCACTTACGCCAAACCAACTTGGAGCAGGGTCCCACTAGCCATTTGAAACTAGGGATAGGGAACTGCTATCTGAACGTGTGGTATAGTATAAAATTATTAAATTATATATTTGGAATAGAAATCTCCAGAAAAACTACTCCCATTGGATAGTCGGGTAAGTAATTAGCTAGCACGGATTCCACTTGTCAGATACTATTGCGTTAATGCTATATTATTATTAGAATGAAAAAAAAAGTTCGGACAAGTCTGACTACTGTGAGAACTTGTGACTTGAGAAGTGCAACTACTTTCTGAAACTGAATACCTAGGTATGCATCGCATTACGTGAAGCTACTACATTGAATCCCATTCCTCCTTAGTCATTGAACGTATGAAAAACGTAAACTTTATTGTTATTGCATAATACGAGTAAAAAAGGCTGCCGACGCGACGCAAGCTCTGACGTAATAATGGAGCAGATAATGGTGGATTGAAAAGGCAAGTGGCTGCATGCACTCACACTTAACCAGTTCACCATACCAGGTAAACTGAACATGGTAATGACGTTCATCATAATCAAATATAGGTAATCGTCCTACTCGTACTCGAGATATTCTCGTCCTTCCTGATGTTAGCTTTCATGATGATGATGATGATGACTAATACGGCTTTACTACGGAGTAACGGGAGTGAGTGCCTTATGCACTAGCTAGTAAGACTTACATGAGCTGGTTTGTGGGAGATCATATGGTCACATGATATTATTCTAGTTCTAACCTAACTCTCGAAAATTGAGGGATGGTTTTTTGCATAAAAATATGGGCATGATATTTTCAACTGAAATAAATTAAAATTAGACGCGCTATATCAACTTTTCGGTAGTTTCAAAAAGTTTTATTATTATTACATATAGGAGCTAGTTGACCAGAAAATATTATGCTACACAATTGTGGAACTATGGATGGAACAGGATTTTCAAAGTCCATAGGATTTTCCGCAAAAACAAATTTATTAGTCTACACTATAATATTACTTTATTCTTGGTCTTTACTTTCTCAGCCTTGGCTGTTGCTGGATATTTTGTGGGGCGGCAGAAGCTAACTTAATAATGAATAATGATGGAGTTGGATGGAGTAGTCACGTAGCCAGCGAAAGAGATACCCAAGACCATACTTAAAAATTAAAACTTTTTTATTAAGGAGTGCGGAGCAATCCTTATTGAGAATGGCCTGAAAGTCTGGCCGTCCGGCCGGCCGGCCGGCCGTCCGTATACTCGATAACTCTCCAACGGTTTCAAATTTTCAA
>JAANSN010006253.1:0-10867 GCA_036850665.1 Dicranocentrus wangi
TCTCACTCAGGGATATCATTTGAGAGAGAAATTTTGCAACCTCCACACTTTTCTTACATAAACAATCGCACAGATTGTAACCATTACATCATTGATAATGACCAGTAAGTATGTTTAACGCCATGCCAAACTTGTCTTGCGACGAAAATTCGAAACCAACTTGACAAATAACGGTGGCCAGCAGAAGCAAGTTTAAAGTGAGAGTGGCATTGTGATACCAAATTTCTTCCGAAGTAAGTGCGCAAATTTCCTTTCTTCGGGAATTCCACTTGAAGGGTAAAACCCCAAGGCGATTTGCCAACCTGAGATAATTTAGGAATGAGGGAAGCAAACATTCCGAAGTGAGTATTTTGCGACTGGATAAAAATTAGGATTTATTACACAGTGAGAAGGGGGAAGAGTTGCAAGGAGAATGGAAAGAGTTCTCTCGTCTCAACTGTAAGAAATAGTACAATGGTAGGATTGTTTCTAGGCTCAGAAATGAGCTCAATTACAACTTATTAAAAAAAAGGTTTTAGTCAGAGCGATTAAAAAATTAATTGTGCTTTCATTGAGGCTATAGCGTTTTACATGTATGTCCGAAAGCTTTTTGACGTTTTATTTGATTGACGCTTTTATAATCGGGCTGCTTTTTTTGTCCAATTCTGCCTATATTCCATCCACATACATACTTTTCATTTTTGTTACCCAATTCGTCACGCTTGTAACAGTTGTAACCACCTTTTAGAGAATAGCAAAAGAAAAAGAAAAAAACAAAATCAGAGTTAAGCTTGCACAAAATCAGCTTGCAAGTAAAAAAAAGGTATCATCCCCTCCGCCCGACATGACTGGGTAGCTTGATGTCATGCACCAAAATTAAACTTTTCTTTATTCCGTAAGCCTTTAACCAAACAACCATATTTTCCACCTGAAACATGTAAGTAATATTTGGAGGAGGAAAAAGACGAATAAGAAGAATGGATAAAGGATTTATAAATAACTCTCGGTTCGAGAAACTAAGTACCCATTCTGTTTGAACCGGTCTGATCCAGTTGCATTTCATGAAGACGGTCGGAATTAGTTTTTTAATAGATACCAACCAAAACCCAACCAAGATATATATCTTTATGACTCGGTCGCCACGCCACTCACTTTGAGCATGGGAGAACGACACCGGCTATATGCTTTTATCGTGTGGGCCCAATGAACTCAACCAAACCAAGGTACACCAGAAAAACGAATGAGTGTCGGGGAAATATTGGGTTGAATATATGGGACTAGGTACACGAAACTCAAAAGTGTCAGTCTCGCCAACTTATTAAATAAATGTGAGGGTTTTATCCTTTCCTTCAGCAGGAAGGAGATTACAGCCAGCAACAAAAATACCAAAAGGGACACTTGTTTCTTCATCCTCATCCAGAAAATGTAATAATCAAGCAGGGTGCAGCTGGATTTGGTAAAAATAAATGTGATATATTATTTTTTGATTTAAGTTATAATTTACATATCAGCTTTTGTTGCTCCTCCTCCACACAAAAATAGAGAAAGGGCCATCAGCCCATTTCACCTTTTTATTAAATCTCTAAAAATGTTCGCCACGACTGCCTTTTCAGGTTGAATGAAGGGAAGTGAAGTGGCGAGCCAGTTGAAACTCTATAAAAACCCTCGACCCATTAAACTCAAGCTCGCAGTTTCTGCTCAGCCGTGTTTCTTGAAAGGACGATTGCAATAGGACCAACCCTTGCTAAGTTGGCACCCTTTTCTAGAAATATAAAATAATTACAGCGATAGCAATAAATAGTCCGTTATTTTGCTACTTTGGCCAACCATGTTGCACAGGAGTTGTGTAGCGTTAGCGGGAGTAGTGGGCGCACTGATGATTGTCCACGCCCTTGCTTCAAATATCGGTAAGAAAGCAGTTCTCACTGATTTTCAGTTTTAATTTGAATAGTGTCAAAATAAAATATCTCCCATTTCCCCATAAACTACCAATCTATTTTTGTCAACTCTTTTTGTATCTTCTTCCAGCTTCAGAGCCGAGAGCCGGCAGAGCTGTAGGGGGACCCGTGGAGGGTAAGTGATTTCAAGAGAAAATTTGTTTTTTTTTTGTATTTTTTTTGTAAATGAGACCGTTTTGTTGGGATAAAAAAGTAAAAATAATTATTTCACCCCACAGCCCCGAGTTACTGGGTTGCCTCCGCTCAAGCCGACTTGGCCCTCACGCTCAAGAAAAAGGAGATAATTAAGAAAGCCAAGAATGTCATAATGTTTCTGGGGGATGGGATGGGCGTCACAACCTCGACTACAGGGCGAATTGTGAAGGGTCAGGCGATAGAAAACGTGGAGTTTGGGGAAGAGGGAAAGCTACACATGGACTCATTTCCTTACACTGGGACTTCGAGGGTAGGATTTTGTTATTATGGTATTCGCAGAGAGGACGTTTCATTAATGATGTTGGTATATGTTCGTTGTTGGTTGCTACATGACTTGTTTTGACATTTTTTTTCAGACATTTTGCACGGATGCACAAGTTGGTACGTTGGGTGACCCAATTCAATTCGCACAGCTAAATAAAATTGCATTTTGAAATTTGATTGGTAATAAAATATCTGTATTGTTATACGATCCACACAGCGGACTCGGCCTGTGCCACAACTGCTTACCTATGCGGGGTCAAGACCAACTCTGGAATAATCGGAGTAAACTCTAATGTTCAACACGGGGATTGTGCGGCCGGAAATAACCCGCTTAATCACGTTTCCTCAATTTTGGAGTGGGCACAGGTACGGGCATTCTTTCTCTACTGTCCTGTTAGTTTAGTGTTTTTCTCAGTCAGATGAGTAATTCGATTCTCTGATTTTTCTGGGCTGAATAGGCAGCAAATAAATCCACTGGGGTTGTTACCACCACACGCATCACTCACGCCAGCCCAGCGGGAGCCTACGCCCACACTGCGGATCGAGACTGGGAGTGCGACACGGACACGACCCTACTCGGCGGAGACCCCAACCTTTGTGAAGACATTGCAAAGCAGCTCATTACAAGCGATACGGGGAAAAATATTAATGTAAGAAATAAATCCCAACAGAAGAATCTGGGATATAATCCAAGGAATGATATTTTTTACTCCTAATTTTGAAATTATTCCTTCTTTCTCCAGGTGATTTTGGGAGGGGGCTGGAATAAGTTTGTGCCAGAGAGCACTGACTACCCGCTAGGCCAGCGATCCGATGGGAGGAACCTCATTCAGGAATGGGTGGATGGGAAACAAGGTCAAAAAGCCCGATATGTTCAGACAGCGTCCGACCTCAAAAGTGTGGACCCAGGCAAAACAGATTACCTCCTCGGCCTATTTCATCCTGACCACATGGACTACTACTACAAACAAGCTGTAAATAATGAGCCAACGCTGACGGACATGACGGCAAAGGCGATTGAGATTTTGAGCAAGAACAAGAATGGATTCTTTCTATTTGTTGAAGGTTAGTAATCGTGCATGATGTGCACGAGTAGCAAATTATGCAAAGAATTTATTGACTTTTTTACAACAAATGTGGCTTAATTTTTAGGAGGAAAAATAGATATTGCTCATCATTCAAATCAGGCCCTGTTGTCCATGTGGGAATTGATCGAGTTTGACCGGGCAATCGAAAAGGGCGACCAGATGACCTCGGATCAGGACACCCTCATCGTTGTCACTGCGGATCATTCCCATTCCTACACCTTCAACGGATATGCCCCTCGGGGGAGCAACATTACCGCCTTTGCTGGGGTGGGCGAGGATAACATGCCGTATTCCGTGACTGGCTACGCCAACGGCCCAGGCTACCTCCCATTCCAGAACGACCAACGGCACAACATTTCCAACGATGATGTGACTGATTTATTATACGCGCAGGTGGTGATGGTCCAATTGGTCAACGAAACCCATGGAGGGGAAGATGTGGCGATATATGCCAAAGGCCCGTTTTCGCATCTCTTTGTCGGTGTCCACCAACAAAGCTACATTCCTCACGCAATGGGCTACGCGTCGTGTCTCGGAGATGGGCTCACATTTTGCAAAGAGTCTCCAGCAACGGGATGGCCATGGGGTGTAGGGCATGGACAAATCTTCGGGAAACCTTAGTTAGTCCAGGAATCCAGGGGTGCTGCCATACTAAGCGATTCTTCTTTGACTCCTTTCCAAATTATTTTACTTTATTAACTTCTTGGTGTCTTGATTTTATGTTATTTGTATTAATAAATCAAAAACTTATGATGCATCAACGGCACAAACCTATCAACTTAAATTCCGATGCTCGTAATGTGTGCTTATTAAGATGGTGTCGTGCATTTTACGGTTTCTCTGATCCACCTCCTCCCCGTTGGCACTACCAGCACGTTTGTTTGGCCCTAAAAATATATTTCATGCCATTTCCAGAGTTGTTTATGTCAAGGCCCCTATGCTCGACTCTTTGCCACGTTGCAATGACACGTTCCGGAAGGAGGAGTAGCGGATGTGCTTCCGCATTAAGGTCAGAAATTCCTTGATTTTTGGCTCGGTTTCTGTTTGGCTAGGGGCGTCGTCCCCTTGTTCGAAAGACGGCATTTTGACCAGCGGGTCAAATACGTAATTGTACACATACCGGAATGCTTTCCTGTCAGAAACTGAAGTTATTCCAATTTTAGAAAGAAGCTCTTCGACTTCGTTTCTCTCCATATTTTTCAATTTTGTTTTCTCTCAACTCAAATAAATATTACGTGTATTTAGAGGTTGAGGTTCTTGGTTGAGGTAAAAATCACTCGCACGCAGATTGTTAAACTGGAACTTATTCTTCACTTTTGACATTTGATTTATAATTTTTTACTTCTAATAATCAATTCTAAATTGGGTTTGCTATTTCTACCAGGACTGAACTTTAAACTCTACTTGTCTTCTCACTTCCAAAAAAGTCAAAATGTGAATTCGAGCTGTTGTGTTGCGTGGTCTTTTCTGATTTATATTTACCTATACACGCAGAGTGAAGAAAAGCGTCACGATCTCAAGAGACTGTGTTCCACAGCAAGCTATATAATATGATATGATATGATATAGCATGATGCACCAAAAACTACTAAAATACTCTACCTACATTACTGTATGTAGCAGATTAGAGAGGCAGGTCAAATTAACATAAATATACCAGTTTTCTTATCGCATCAGCTTCTGAAGAACGAGTAGAAAATGAAAAGATTTCAGATTTGGCAGGTACTTAATGCGCATGACAGTCCGAAATGGCTAAATCCCGGACCCGGAGCTTATCTCTCATTTTATAACTAATTTTGCCTATCACTCTGTTCCTCAATTGAAGAGGAAAAAAATGGTTCCTTTATTCTGGTCATGCTCTGGACTCATCCACTATTAACACATGCATGACTCATGATCAGTTTGTACAGGACTAACCCTCAATGTTAAGGTGCTCAGCTACTTTTTAATATTATTTTCATTTCATTTCATTTTGAGCTTCAAGGGGAGTTCATAAGGGGTAAAAATGTCCTTTTTGCTTTGTATGTATGTACCAAACGGAAACAACGAAGCGGTTCTGTTTGGCAACCCGAAACATGAATATGACAGCGCACAATTAAAAAAAAATAGTGTTTCCTTAAACTGTAACAGCCCTTATCCACCATTTAACCCAACTACCACCACCCACCTCAATTTTGTACACAATTTGCCAAAAGTGCCTAATGTTTTCTAACTACGAATTCTTTACTTTTGCCAAACATGATTGAATTGAAGTTATATAAATTAACCTACTGAAACCTACGCAATTTAAGCTATATAATAACTTGAAAACAACAATTTATTTCATTTCACGATAACAAGGAATGTGGAAGAACTTGGTAAAAAATTACAATTCCTATAAGCACATTGCAATGAGCATCAAATCAACACTAAACTACCTAATCAAATTAAAGCCCAAATTAAAATAAGTCGCACAACTACATTATTAGACAATAAATATTGTCATTTAGTTAATTAGTTATTGTAAGTTTCAGACAGGACAACACATTCATTTAAACTCTTCGTATTACGTAGTTTACGGATTGGAACCAGAAGCTTCTGGCGCAAGCTCAGCAACGAGATCAGCGTGTTCCATTCCAGGTCCGGCGTTGCGTTTAATAAACTCTTTTACGGCAGCTTGCGTCCTTGGCAGTCGATAGCTGGTCGCTGCAGCCAGTAGTTCGGAAGCATTGCTCAAGTTGCATTTTTCAACAAGAAGTTCATCGCAGTATCTCTTCAACCCGACTAGATCGTATTTCTCCGTGACATAGGCCACATCCAAAATATCGGCGTCGGTGGTGAATCTGCTAGTAGGGATCCTCCCAGTGTAAAGGAAACCTAACATGATGTCGACGGCATTCCGTGGCACATCACTCAACTTGATAACTCCGGATTTGGCCTCCTCCATGCCGGATTCGAACATTGACTTGAAGGCTGCACATCGACCTAATTAATAATAAAAATAGACACAAGACACAATTATTGCACATACCTTTGCAACATAATCCTGGGGAAAGTCAGATTTCTTAATGTTGCTTGCACCATTATTGATTGCCATACCTGCCAGAAACCGCCAGTGAGCGTAAAACTGGTGCCCCTCCTTTGAAATAATGGTGACATCAGTGAATACAGGTTGTGTCTTGTACAACGACTCCATGTCCCTTTCTAACTTCTCCGTGGCGTCTTCGCAAAATGTACGGAAAACTTTGAAACTTTTTATATTCCTGCTTTCATCAGGCTGACTTGTTAACACGATGAGTTGTAGTTTCAAAGAAAGAGCTCCCGAAGCAACAACCAGAGGAGCATCCTCCGTATTTAGCAGAATTTTTACCTCACTCACATCACGGGCCGGCTTTAGAGGACTCCCTGTAAAAATTAAAACTTATTAATGTATCATGGAATTCGTGGGAATCCTGGGAGACACGTTCCGTTTGGATTCGCTTACAACTTACATATAGCCTATAAGGGAATTTCAGCCTTTAAACCTTTCGGAATGTCATTGGAATGTTGGGTGAGAGAGTACTCAATTTAAAAAAATAACTTACATATCACGGAACAATTTACTAATGGCGATTGGAGCGCCACACCAAAATAAAACCAGACGCCTTGTGTTAATTCTTGGACTGGTTCAATGTCACAGTTACATTGAATTTGGAGACCGATTTTTCGTCCGTCCTCTACCTCTGTCCCGCACACACTCAGTTTCCATTGAGGCTCCGATTTCCAGTTCTCACACCCTGTGATTTTCATGTTATTCTCGAATCTTGCTGCTTTAGACTGACGACTCTGAATGACTTCCTTGAAATGGTGGATTTCCCAAGTAAACCGATAGGCCTTCTTCATTACCTATCAACACGTAAAACTTTGTTTCATGAAGCATTATTTAAAATAAATATTCCATCGTCGTGTTAGATGTTCATAAGTCTCAAATTCAAATTATGCATAGGATTGGATGGCGTTACCCCACTGGTCACAATTTCTTTTAAAGCATAGTTATGGTTCATTGGGCCTGGACGAGCTTCTTGATTTTGCTGGAAAATAATAAAACCCTAGTAAAAATTTATATTTCCTTCATCTCGAGTTTTTATTTGCATTTTGGCAAAAGGTGACTCTTTGCTTATACCCCTGCTGCAAGCCCCACAGAATTTCTACGAGGACCAGCTGTAACCGTGTCCGAGTGAGTCTTGATGTAGTCCATAATCGCTGGCGAGGATTTGACAAGTCGGTATTCCCTACTTTTGCACAACAGTTGCGATGCTGTTTTCATGGAACAAAAAGGGGCCAAAATCTCATCGCAGTAGTTGAACAGCTCCTGTAGTCCATACTGCTGAGCCACGGATGCCACATCGAGCACCTCTGAATATGACGTTAATCCTTGTACTGGCAACTCCCCAGTGTGCAAATACTTGAGCAATGTATGGAACGTGGCGGAGGACATATTGTCCAAATTGAATTTATCCTGTTTCGGATTTCGATGAAACATCCCCGCTAAACTGGAACTTCGGGCTAACTCAGAAAAAAAGAAATAACATAATCCTTACATCAGAGCTGCCATTATTTAATTCCAAGTTTTAGCTCTTTCTTCGGTCTAAGTCTAATTGTGACTTTACCTGAAAGAACTGCTTTACTGGAGCAAATAGTTATTTCGTCCTCTGACTCTGAGTTGCCTCTACAAGTTAAGGTGACAGTGTCAGAGTAGCCTACCGGTATCACGTCAGAGACCACGGTGGCAATCGATGTCTCAACATCTCTTATTACTTCGGCGTTGGCGTCAGCTACTTTTGATAGGGTTAGCTTTATTTCCAATATCAACGCCTCATCCACCAGCATCAATTGTTCCAAACCTGTCGGCGTTGTTTCAATAATTTCCTCGATCGTGCAGAACGGTGCAACCATTTTCACCTCGGGCTCCAGCAATAGAGCTAGAATTTAAAACATACATCCAGATCAGTCGTACGTATCATTATTGAATAACAATATTATCGTTTGGTCTGGGTGACTTTAGTTATGGGACTTCTTTATGGCGTTGTAAAGTTGAAAGTTGTAACTTACCATTCAAATAATAATCATCGTGGCCAGACCGCTTTTTAATGTATATCTGTATCCGCTTTGAAAGTGGCATATTATTTTCATCAATGGCTTCTTCAAACTCCAAGTGAGAAAACCTCACAATCAGACTGAGGTAGGAGTCGCCCTCCTCATCCTCAGAACCCTCAGAAGCTGATGATGCCTCTTGTGCTCGTGGCCGCGGAGGAGGCTCGTCCACGTCTACCAATTCTAAACTAACCCTCATCTTGGTTCCCAGCGATTCCCCTACTTCAACAGTGCAGAGTAAAGCGTCTGGAATAATGGACGCTGTTGATGGCTTGATTGTCTCCCTAAAGTTTTCGATTCGCCATTGGAAGTGGCTCTCCTCCGTCGTCACCTGATAATCATTAAATTGAAAGATAATTTACTATAAATCATATATATATATTTAGCATTTACCGGGAGGAGGAAGGAAACACCAAAAATGGTACAAAAAAATAAAAAATACCAAATATGTCAGACATCAACAAGGTCAAAGGTTAAAGGGGCACTTACTTTGGTGCAGTATCTAGTTGAATTCATCACTTCCTCCTGACTACTTTGTGATGCACAATCCATCGTTTTTAGGGGATATATACCTCAAGTGTGTGAATGTCATCCAGTCATGTGATGATGATGAAGATCTACAAAAAATGAAAAAAGACGAGAAGCGACATCCATTAACTACTTATTACTCATGTGGGCGCATAGAAGGGGTCAACAGCACGATAAGTGTCGTCAAATTAATTTAAACTACCTAGCTGGCTGTCAAAATGTAACACTCAGCAGTTTTATTTCACTATTTATGATGATTTGAGGTGTAGGTGTAGATGCATCACTTCATCACTCACTAAATTTTTATCACAACACTATTTCACTATTGTTTTAGGTGTAGAGATGTAGGTTTCACTTGAAGATTCAATTAAAAGTAAATATGTACAATATTATCAAACATATTCTGACTCTGACACATGACTATTTTTACATCGTCATTCGTTGACAATTTAATTTCTCCTCCACCTGCCACCTACTAACCTCCTTATATATACCTCCACCTCGTTGATTGACCCTTGACCCTCACAGATTAGGAAAAAACGGAATAGGGTTTTAAACGGTCACCAGTCACCACCGAGCAGAGAGATTCGAAATATTTCTTTCAACGTTGTCTTTTTTCCACAAATGTCGTCATCCTTGACTTGGTCTCCCTCCGACTCCGAGTCAAAGTGGACCATTGAATGATCTCCAGATCCAACAACAACAACAGTCCATCAATCCAGTCAGCAGACAGAGCAGAGTACAGATGAGAGACAGAGAGAGACACGAGAATGGAATGTCTTGTGAGTGCGAGTGTGAGAGCAGCTAGGAATAAAAGACAAGGAAGGAAGGGTTATTATGCCGTCGCGTCGTCATGAGTCGTCGTATCGTGACTTCGTGACGTGACGTGATGCATGATGATGCCCTTTACTGCCTATATACTTAGTTTCACTTTGTTGAGCAACCTGAATGAGCCAAAAGATGTGTGAACTCTGTTATGTCATATCAGGATCAAGGACACTTACAACTCGATCGATATATTATGTATGCATGCCGTAATCCGTAATATCTGGTATACACAATAATTTAATATGAATTATTTGACAGTTTTAGCCAGCAAGCAAAGCAACTTCACCTAAACTATCAAGTTATATAAATGAAAAATTACGAAAATTAGAATTGTTTAGAAGAATTGCATATTACATATGTAAATGCATAATATGGACTCTTGTGAGTTGTGAAACTTTGTGATGTCACTTATAAATCTTTTAGCTTGTCGTATTGTTGACGTTGGCCATGGAAGTTTAAATTTTATGCTAGTTTTTAAAAATTATTTATCTTGAATTTATTACGTCTGCCTGGTACAAATCTCTTTATCATTATTTATGGAGAAAACAGATTTTACCTTCATGGCATAATATCCCTATTCCATTTCATTTATTCCTGGAATGTGAGTGGTTGAGTGGATTGGCAGGGTCGGTGGAGGAATTCGGCACCGTGGGATTTTTTTCAAAATCAATTCATCAAATATGGGACAACGGCTTGATCGTTTCTTTGTTTCAAGGAGCTTGTTTTACTTACTGCATGATATCATTAATAAAAAAGAATAGAGGAAAACATTTGTACAACCGCCCGTCCGTATGTATGTTCACGTAACTCTGTTTAGCTTAAGCAACTTTTTTCATTCCATGTATACGCCTATTTGCTAATGGGCCCGCAGTTAGGGTGTCCGAATTAAACACACGGGAACGCAGGTTCGATTCC
>JAANSN010006254.1:0-10865 GCA_036850665.1 Dicranocentrus wangi
GATTGTGACATGAAAGGTTTGATAGATATCAGCAGGTCAGCACCAGAAGTCAATTAACTGAATAGATAAATTTGTATTTGTAGTTGTGATTGATGGATATATATTTTCAAACTATCCATCCAACCTGGTATTTCTCCTAATCTAGATAATTGCAGGACGGGTAGTGGTAGGGTAGCGTAAAAGAGTGTTAGACTTACCTGTTCTTCATTCTCGAGATCACCTTCGAAGCTGGCAGGCTCCTTGTTGCGGTAGTAGACTAGGGTGGGGAAGGACTCGATCCCCTGGATTTTGGCAGTCCGCTTGTCGTTGATCTTGACGAAATGCACGCCGAAATTGTCCGTTTCATCGTCAATCTTTTCCAGTTCCGATAACACTACTTCGCATTTTGGGCAGTTCTTTGTATCTGCAAGTTTAATTAGAACATCACGTAAATAACCATATACATTTGCATCACCCTCTCGTATTGTACTTGTTGCACACACTCAAGGTTATGCAAACATAAACAAACTAACTGCTTATTTGTCGGACACTTTTACTCACGCTGCCTGCCGGATAGAGTAAAATTGTTTATTTTTCCATGTCGGTCTTCTCCTTGCCCTATTCGTCTTTATGCACTTGCGTGTATCCGAATATTGCCAATGCGAAAATTAATTTTATTTTTAAAGGTTGAAGGTCACTTAGGTTAATATCAAGGGCATTTGCAAAAAAGTTTGATTGGAGATATATAGTCAATTCACCCTGAGATTATGTCCGTTATTATGGCTGTTGAGTTGGCTTTTTCATTCCTCAAAATGACATTCAATTTTACTACAACTGGTACTACTCTTACCTGAATTTGCACTCATTACCGTACCATATACATTTGCAGAAAACCCTAAAATTAGAATATTACCGTCTAGAAAGAAGCGAAACGTGGGGAAAACACTCACATGTTCTGTGACAAGAGAAATACGAAAAATGAAAAATAAGTTCGTTTTTATCGTACGGCTAAAGCTGGGAAAACTCGCTGCTCATGTGATAAGGTGAGATATACCAACTTTTGTGGTTATCACAAATCACAAATCCCCCAGTTTTCCCCAGGTTTCGCGACTGTAAGGTAGACATGCATGGTTCTTAATTCTACGCAGAAAAAATCATTTACACGTGTAAAAAAATTCATTTGCATACAGAAAACCTACAAAAAATGCAAATTCAGGTTGTTGTTCGGAAAGGCTAGAGTAGTACTAGCTGTACTATGCAAAACCTGAAATTATATTATGATTGATTGATATATAAAATATAAATAATTGACCATTTCTTTAGTACCATAGCGATATCCCTCTTCGCAAAAATACCCCCAATTTTATTCACTTGACCAGACGTTATAAATTGCAATGCAAATTTCTACGGCAACGGAACCGGGAAAGTGGACAAATAAAAATGAGAAGAATATAACCTAAAAATGTAGGAAATATTGTGCATCCCACCGCGCTGATGTGATGATGCTTAAAATTCAAAACCTTAATAACACCGACCGAGTAACCCATCCAGCCAGATGCAGAAAACAAGGTATAAGGTAACCTCGGGTGGATTAAGCGAATATGGGCCCTAGTTTTTATTATGCCAACCGTTACTAATATTTTTTGTGTGGTGTCCATAGTAATAATAGGAGCCCATAGTAGCTTAATCCACCCGAGGTTACCTTATACCTTGTTTTCTACATCTGGCTGGCTGAAAGATGCTACAATGGCAATGGTCAGTAATGATGATGAAGTGATGTTGTAATTAAAATGCAAACTAAATTGATAGCCCGGTGATTAAAATTGCCCGAGAGCAATTAGAAGGAGCATCGAAGGCATCAAACAAAACTAATAGCATGAGAAGAGTGTAAAGGTGAAGGCATGGATAGGTGTGAGCTAAACGAGTATAAAATGGGAATAAAGAACACGTAATTGAGGATAACGGTACGACCCGGACCGACGTATTGTTTAAAATAATGGGAATAAAATCAAGGGAAAGCTATATAGCCAGATATAAATAGCGTCATGTAATGGAAGGAGGAGCAGATAAAACCGAAAAATAACCTTGAACTTGAAGAAACAACAAGCGTCGTCGGTTTTTTAGTCGATAATGTGGACATTTTGTTTGTGTGTGTGTATAAAAACAAGGCAGAGCTTAATCCAGGAAAAAAACAAACAATTGGTGAGAAATATATAAAATAAATTGTGGTGAGATATAATCAGAAAGTTTTTGGGGAGAGCAAAAAATGCAGCAGAGAGAAGGAACTATACATGGGACGGATACATACGGATATGTATATGCAGATCAGGATATATGAAAAAAAGTGAGTGACTTCACTTGCTTGACTGAGTGAAAAAGACTCTGAGAGAACGGAACAGAAAAAAGGATTTTGTTTGAGAGAGAAGGAAACCCAACCGATTCTCTCATTGTATCGTCTTTAATTTTTTTTTCTTTTCTCTCACAGAAACCAACTCGCTTGGTAGCGAAAGAACCAATTGGTTTTTCTATTTTTAAAACGGAGATAGAGTAGTAAAGAGGATCACGTCGACCTCTCATCTCACCACCACCATCACATCATCGTCACACGCTGCTTGCTCCTAAAAACACTTACATTTTGCACCAATGCATATGCGAGCGTGTGTGTATGAAATGTGCTAAAAAAATTTATCATGAATCCGATCAAAATTGGATAAGCGATGATGGGATTATGAGCATGTAAAAAATAAAAAATAATTTTTAATAAAAAAAATGGAGTGTGAACTCACACCAGAGCACGGCGACGTAGTCCTTCTCGTCGATGAGTTTCTGAAGTTCCTTTCCGTTAACGTCCTCGATGACGTCCTCCTTTTTGGAAGCCCCACTGACCTCATCCACGTTGAGCAACGGGTTGATGAGGAGAAAGAGGCAGAGGGCGATCGCAACCCGGGAGTTGCAGAGGAACCTGAGTGGTGAGCTGAAGGAACTACTGGAACCAGTCTGGAGCAATCCACTTACACTGACACCACCACCACCACCACCTCCACTACCTGCTGTCCTTCCAAACATGGTTGAAAAAAGAAAAGAGTCAAAAAACTCACCAACACCACGACCACGACATGAAACACTTTACGGTGAAATTGTATGTGTAATAAAAACCTAAGCTATATAGCTAACAACTAAAGTTCTCTAAAACTGGAAAAAAACCTGGATAATAATTGAAAATATTTTATAAATCAGTCTTTTTAGTTTGGCTGGTGGAGAAAGTGTGTGGCGTTTATACGGTTTTGTGTAGTACGACGTGTCCTGTGTTCTCGGGAAATTTTTGCTGTTGCTGGTCCGCACCGCACACACACCGTATGTTATCAAAGCCGGGTGTTCGGGTGGATTTTTTGATGGGGAAAAGAGTGAAAAAGGAAGAGTCGGTCGGAGATATCTCAGAGCTCCTTCAGGATTTTTACTGCTACCAACATATTATAATTATCTATACACGGTTTACTTGCACGGACCTTCCATACAACGAAATTGAACAAAACGAAATCACACCAAAAATCCCGTCACGAATTAATGCTCCTTTTCTTCCCCTCCCCTATTCTCTCCCTTTTTTTTATACAAATCTAAAAAAATGTGTGTCTTAGCACTACTACATAGCATTCTATTAAAACAATCGGGAGGATTATTCCGATTTTCTTTCAAAACTATGCTCCTCGCTTTTTTATGAATGCAGAAGAGACGTGGAGAATCCCCGGGTTTGTTATACCGCCGATCATCATCCACTCTCATCCACATATATCCACATATTATATCACGCTATATATACGATGTGCAGTTTTTTAGCAAACTCGCATCTGCTTGCAAAAATGTGTGATCTCTGTACACTGTTCGAAACGTGTGTATAATATGTGGTGGTGGTGGTGGTGGGACTGTGTGTGCGGGGTCTAGTACATGAGACTGCTGCTGCCACATCAGGACCCAAGTTAATTTTAGAACTCGGTTTACTTCTCATCCTCCTGCTCTCTTTCCCCCAATAATACACGCTATCCACTGTATAATTCGCGTGATTGCATAATTCCACTTACAATTCTCCCAAAACACACACATGTATATCGCCATTTTTTTCTAACAGGAAGTATCCTATCCTATCCGAAAAAAAATCAGTGAGGGAAGCATATTGAGAGAGAGTATATTATTTGAGTATTATTCGTACATTATTGGAGGCAGGCAGGTAGGTGGTGGCCGTGTAATCTATTGCCGCTGTTAAAAAAGCACCCGTTTTTATGACGGTGTGGGCTGGGCTCCTAGTGTGCCTCACATATGCACGCTCTGCTCACTTTTTTCGGGTTGATGACGATGATGACATTTTTCTATACACTCATCGCTTTAAAAAAATTGTTTCAAGTGCAACAGCCAAATGAGTCGAGAGTTTGTGTTCATGTTACAAGTTCACGGTTCCCGATGATGGACACATTCCCTTCCCGTTCGTTGTCATGGGAAACGTGATTTCTGCGTTATTTTTCTCCACTTGTTTGGAAATCACCACTATTCTCTCTCGTCCCGATTACGTCCGCTTTGAAAATTTTCTCACCATTTTTTCTTTCGCCCCGATGATTTGAAGGGTCGGTGACATATTGTCGGTGACAAAGGTTTTCTACGGGCGAATTTTCCACGATTATTTTTCCGCGGTAAATTTTCCACGCCGAGTTTTCCAGGTCTTAACATTATTTCCATGGACAAGTTTCACGTGATAAATATTTTCCGCAACATTTTCCAGAGTAAAATTTCTCCGCACAATGTTTGGAATGTTTACATGTTACAGCGGGGACCCAACAGGGTCAAATTTTATAAATCCACCAAGCGGAATAACTTAGCTCGCTGCCCAATCCTTTCGAAACAAACTTATGGTCTTACATACCATACCAAACCAAACATAGTTTACTATCTAACACCCACTAACCATGACTATTTCACCTAACAAATCCAAACCTACCTTAAACAAACCGACCCGGACAAATCCACCCACCCAAAAAACCCCATAACAACCAAGAAACCCCATAACAACCAAGAAACCCCATAGCAACCAAACAATCCATTTTTTCTTTCGCCCCGATGATTTGAAGGGTTGGTGACATATTGTCGGTGACAAAGGTTTTCTACGGGCAAATTTTCCACGATTATGTTTCCGCGGTAAATTTTCCAGGTTTTAACATTATTTCCATGGACAAGTTTCCGCGATAAATATTTTCCGCAACAATCATTTTCCAGAGTAATGTTTGGAATGTTTACATGTTACAGCGGGGACCCAACAGGGTCAAATTTTATAAATAATATCATAGCTTACATAACCTCGTTTGGACCATGTTAATAATAGCAATTTCGAAGTACAGAATTTATTTAAGCACCTGACGTATAATGAAGTATACAAATCAGTATTTTATACATATAGTCATACTCCTAACCCTAACCTCTCTCACCTAACATAACACAACCTAAAACAAAAATGCCCTTTAGTCACATCCATAACTTTTCACATCTAACCTTATACAGTAACTATGGTCAAATACGAGGCTATGTAAGCTATATCCATTGACCCTGTTGGGTCCTCTATATAACATCACTCTGGAGGTTTGCCGTTACCGCAACCCAACTCCAACGGCATATTGTTCCTGCGGCTTGTAACTTCCGATCGACATATAGCAAAACTCTGGGAGTTAACGGCATGCAGTGAGTCAACTTACATTTATCCCACAATTGGTGGAAAATTTATACATTGGAAAATCTATATTGCGGAAAAAGCTTGTGGAAAATATTTATTGCGGAAAACTATTTTTGTGGAATACGTATGCCCTGGAAAATTAGTCCTGTGGAAAATTAAATAAATGGAAAAAAAGCCAAGGAAAACGTACCCGCGTAAAACCCTTGTCACCATTTTCTCTCGCCCCGATGATTTGAACACTATTGAAAAGACCCTCACGATTCTCTCTCTCGTTGTGAAAACGTCGCTAATGCAAACACCGTAGTCACAAATTAAGAAAAAAAAAGTAGTGACAAGGAAAAACGAGGGTATATGTATTGCAGGAGCACATGCTCATAAGGGGAATTGCACTTAATTAACCGCACTCATGGTGAATGTTTAAAAGACACGTACGTGCAAGAGGTTGCATCATATGGCGAGAGGGTGCCTAATGAGCGTAGAGCTAATTACGCTTCTGTGATAATTATATGCAAATCCTGTTGAGCATGAATTGGTACACCATATAATATAATACATGAATTCTTGTGTATTGCGATAGAGTAGGAAAGTAGGATTTGGTCACAAGCCCGTTTTTCTTCGAAGATGTGATTTTCTTAATTGCCACGATGGAGCGTGATGGCGAGATTATTAAAATTATTCATCATGATCATCATTTGTCCATTTATGCATGCGGTTGTGCAATATTCTCAAAATGAGCAGTTACATGCAAATCGGTGAATACGAGAAATAATTTATACGTATATAGTTTATTGTATAAAAAACAATAAAAAAATAGTAGTAGGAACAAATCAAAGTACTAAACGTACACGTGCAAGGATACATGTATTACGGCAAGGAAGCTTGTCTCTTGTGTCCCTACACACGGCACCATCAAAAAAAGGAATAAAGAAGAAAGAACGATAAGACGATCAAACCTCGCAGACAAAGTAAGTTTCGAAGGAGCAAGGCGTATCATTCCACTTGAGTCCCTTCCCGTCCCTGTTCCACAGCTCGAGGCAGTGCTCCTCCTCCCCGTTCTCGTACTTGAAGTTGTTTGGTTCCCCAGCGTTCCAGTTCGTGAACGTGATCGGCTTCCCGTTCCCGAACCACACGAACGAGCCCTCCTCAGCCTGGTCCGTTCCCGACGTCCAAAAGTGCTCGTGGCCGAGCCCGATCTCGTTTATGTGCTTCTCCAGGGCCGTGTTCTCCTCTTTTGACTCGATCGACGCGAGCCGCATTCCGTGCGAGACGCAGAACTGGTGGCTCTTGTACCAGTTCGCCTACCAATTTACACAGTTATCCGCACATTTATAGATTTGATAGAGTGTGGCTTAATTGTGACATGAATGATGGTTAATTGGATAGTGATATATGAGTTAACCTTGAAGTACTGTCCGACGTAGTAGTTTTTGGATCCCAGTCTTATGAATGGCATTGACCACGAGCTGGTCAGGCTTTTGCTGCTTTGGCACTCGTTACTGTTCAAATTGTTTATCGCTCCTTCCGACGGCGTCACTGCAAACAAACAATTCATTTATCAGTTATCAAAACACACCCGTTTTATCATCCAGCCACCACACTTCCAGTAGTCTAACATGATAGGTCGTATTTCGACAAACTTTTTGGAAAGCGCTTTCAAAATACGAATATCCACTCTTGTCAAATACTGCCAAACTGAAGATTACACGTGGCAAACATGTTCAAGGTTGTTCCCTTTTTTGGGGTAAAATGTTGGAAAAACTCGTCGAAAATGAGAAATTGTGTGACCACTTCAACCCTAAAAATTACTGTTCAAATTGTTTATCGCTCCTTCCGACGGCGTCACTGCAAACAAACAATTCATTTATCAGTTATCAAAACACACCCGTTTTATCATCCAGCCCCCACACTTCCAGTAGTCTAACATAATAGGTCGTCTCGTATTTCGACAAACTTTTTGGGAAACGCTTTCAAAATACGAATATCCACTCTTGTCAGATACTACCAAACTGAAGATTACACGTGGCAAACATGTTCAAGGTTGTTCCATTTATTAGGGAAAATGTTGGAAAAACTCGTCGAAAATGAGAAATTGTGTGACCACTTCAAACCTAAAAATCCTTAAAATTTTCCAAGGACGTTTCCCCTTATAATCTACTTTCTATCAAAACTGAAGATTGAAGGGATAGTGAAGCTTATTGTGTTGAAAAATGTTTTTAAAAACTCGTCGAAAATCAGAAATTGTGTGGCCACATCAAACCTAAAAATCCGTTTTTTACATTATTTTTTCAAGGACGTTTCCCCTTATAATCTACTCTTGATTACCAATTACTATCATAACTGAAGAGAAGTGATACTGAAGCGTGTTTTGTTGTGGAAAAACTCGTCCAAAGATGAGTAGTTATATCAAAATCGCTTTAAAATTTTCCAATTACGTTTCCCCTGATAATCTACTCTTGCCAATTACTATCAAACCTAAAATGTTTTTAAAATTTTTCAAGAACGATCCCGATGTAGTCGGTTAAAAATGTCGTGTTTGCAGGACCATTACAGCAATCAAAACTGTGAATCTGTCCACAAAAATGTAGCGTGAAAACAGAGACTATGTGTATAACGGTGGAAGCAGGTAGGTGGCTAAAAATATACACATTGGTGGTGTAGAAAGCGTGAGAAGGAAACCGGTTTTTCTACACACATATTCACACCACACACACACACGTACGCGTTCATAAGTTTCTTCTGAGAGACACTATCTTGGAAAATAAAAGTCCATGATTGCCACAAATAATTTTTTTTCTCCATAAATAAATCTGAATGAGAATTCCACAGATCATAACTGCCGTGCATTCCATAAAATGAGAAACTCTTGTATAATACAAATACCCTGATAATCTACTCTTGCCAATTACTATCAAAACTGAAGATGATAGTTATATCAAACCTAAAATGTTTTTAAAATTTTTCAAGAACGATCCCGATGTAGTCGTGTTTGCAGGACCATTACATATTAGCAATCAAAACAGTGAATCTGTCCACAAAAATGTAGCGTGAAAACAGAGACTATGTGTATAACGGTGGAAGCAGGTAGGTGGCTAAAAATATACGCATTGGTGGTGTAGAAAGCGTGAGAAGGAAACCGGTTTTTCTACACACAGATTCACACCACACACACACGTACGCGTTCATAAGTTTCTTCTGAGAGACACTATCTTGGAAAATAAAAGTCCATGATTGCCACAAATAATTCTTTTTCTCCATAAATAAATCTGAATGAGAATTCCACAGCATAACTATTCCGATTCTGCACTGATTTACAAGGAGCAAACTACGTAAATTGGAACACACGGAGACTCGAGTCGGCGAGTAATTGGAAGGGCCAAAAAACAAGTTAAAAAAAACGTGCAAATTATGATAATAGTGGTAACTCACATGAACAAAGTATGGCGACGAGTAGAAACGTATGCGTACTGGCACAGAAAACACGATGGGAAATGGAGTGGTTATTATTATTATTGCGTCTCCTCCGGCGGACCTGATGATGATCCCCGCTTGCACATCCCCATCCACTCTCCATTTTTCTCCCTCCCCAAATAAAAAAGTACGTTTCGAAAACAAACTAGAGTGTAGTGTAGTGTTTGATGGAGGAGCAGCAACAGCTATGGCATCCTGATAAATCTGAAAATTGTGTATTTTTTAGAGGATAAGAGCCATGATAATAAAAACGGTGGAGTGAGGACAGGCAAAAGGCGAGAAGAGAGAGGAGAGGAGGACGAGTGTAGTGTGTAACGACGACCAGCGAGGCACGACCCCAAAAGGCAAACTAACGAGAAGGGAAGTGTGTGCGCATATTACCTCGATCAATCACAACACACGTATAATCGAAAGTAAAAGGGCTCTCTGCTCCTCTGTCCTTTTAACGCGTCCCTATAATATACTCCCTAAACGTATTTGTATTATACAAGAGTTTCTCATTTTATGGAATGCACGGCAGCTATGAAATGTAGGTTTTGGCTATATACACGATTGTACTGATTAGTTTGTGTTGCGGAGGACGGCCGAGGACGTTTTGCAGAGCACTATTATACAACACGCATGTTATACAACAACAAAAAAGTGAAAGTTGACGGGAATCCTGTTTCTTTTAATGTAATGTGTATTTTTTCGTGCATTACATATTATCATGTACGCATGCTTATATGCACGTTAGTTATCATCTTGCATCTTGTAAGAACGGCTTCCTTTTAATTTTACATTACACTACGCATTATTATTACTACATCCACACATGCAGAGGTTGCTGTGCAAAGTGACCGATACCATCAACTCATTAACACATGTCAAAAAAACATAATCTTTGTGAAATCGAATAAATCACAGAGGAAATTGATTTTTTTAACTCGTGTGTGTGTGCTAGGAAGTTGTCTCATTCTTGGGGGGCTACTAACTGCTCAAGACTATTTTCAGTGAAATTATTTTACATGCACTTTGTACGGATAACCTTGACGCGGATTGATACCCTGTCCTCTAATAATCCCTCGTGTGTACCACTCCAAAAATATTATCCTGACTTTGCACGGTACTACTACACTTACGATTCAATAACATTCCGTAATTGCGACGCTCTCTCTCTTTCATGCATTCTTTTCTACCATTTTATTGTCCGCCTGTCAAACCCTTTTTGAGGCAGTCCTGTCACGATATTTACACTCTACACAGTATTTATCAAATTTACATAACCTCGCATTATAGTTAGTTGAAGCACCATGCGTTTAATTAACTTAATTGCTAATTACACACACGATTAATCGTTGCCCAAAATACTTGGCCATTTTATGCGGTAGGTTTATATTCAAGTAACCACATATTGCCACATTCCATTCCTCAGTTTCCAGCACAGGGGAATTGTAAATTCTTGAGAGCTCCAAACAAATCCCCCATCCATTCTCGCATTCCCGTCGTGTATAACTATATCTGTTAGAAATCCTTGTGAGATGCGGATAGCAGCGTACCAAAAATGGTAACAAGTGCGGGAGTGAGGAAGGAAAAGAGTCAACGAAATGATTGTATTAGGAATGGAGTACATTTTATTAGGATACTAGACTGTCGTGCCAGTACTAAGTACTGGCCAAAAATGAGAAGCCCTTGTGCGTGAGTGTGTATCCCGTCACAAAATCCATTT
>JAANSN010006255.1:0-10865 GCA_036850665.1 Dicranocentrus wangi
AAAACTGTGTGAGAAAAGAAGGATTTCCCATTTTACGTCATTCGAACGAAGCGTTCATGTATCCGTTCCACTTTGCTAAAAGCGTATAATCAAGTGAAACCCCTTCTCAAACAAACGAAAAGGCAAAGAGACATGGCCCAAATTTTTACGGAAAATGTTTAAAACGACTCCTTTCTGTTTTAACAGTTCATTGGCTCTATGGACATTCCACGACCCACAAGTCGAGTGGAGATTGTAGCTGCCATGAGACGCGTCAGGGTAAGTGCTAGAAGAGCTACTCCATACTTGTACCAAAACCGTGTGCACATACTCTCATGATAAGAGCTGAATTTGATGATTCCACTAGTATGTATGTTCACATTGTTGTAGGCCATACACTCATTATTACACATTCTGCAAATATGTGTGGAGTGACATGCTTGAAAAGAAAAATGAATGGCTATTGTATGCAAAAAAAAACGCACAAATCTGCTCTTTCATGACAGCTGCATAAAAATTCGTACGAAAATGTGAGTCTCTCATGCATTGTTGCACTCTGTCATCAACCTGTAGGTCGAATTCAAGTCAAAGGGCGTGAAGAAGAAAAAAGTGACGGTGACAGTGTCTGTGGACGGGATCAAAACCACACTGAGGAAAAAGAACAGGAAACGGAAGGTCAGTCTTGTCATGCTAACTACACATCAAAAAATGTATAATATGGACAATGTAAAAAAAATGCATCCCCAGACAAAAATAAATATGCTTACCTATCCCATTGTTCTGGCAGTGTTGGTGTGCAAACCTTTCCCAGAAATTTATATGCTGCATGATGATGCTAATGACTTTTTAGGAGATTTTTTAATTTGCATTGTATGGGATTTGTTTTGTGACAAACAGAAACGAAACAACGCGTCGGCGTACGTTGATGTAGACGGTGGAAACAGCATGGTCGTTCTCAGCCATCCGATCTACAGGTACGTCCAATTAACGAAGCGATTATTATTCAGAACGGATATAGACTGTCAGACAGAATGTCATGTGCATTGCATGATGCAGGCAGGAGAATATTGTACATAGTGCATGATGGGTTGGGTGGAGGTGGTAGTTGATTTTGATATTATATACATATATGATGATGGCACAAACTAAAATTTGATTTTGCTTCTTTTTTTATTAAATCCCGTGTAGGATATTCTACGTGTCTCATGACTCTCAGGACGTCAAAATTTTCAGCTACATAGCCCGAGAGACGTCGTCCAATGTGTTTCACTGTTGTGTGTTCAAAGCTGCCAACAAGGTACGCGCAGTTCCTATCAAAAATAAATTTATTATTAACTACACACTCTTTTTTTAGTTTTATGTCGAGAGGAAAAACATGTTCGATGAAATACACACTGCCTTGGTTTAAGTTTATGCATATTCCAACAACGCTTCGAAATTAATTACACAAGTGAGAGGAGCGAGAGTGTGTATATGTGTATAAATTTGGATGCACAAGGAAGTGCAAAATCATGTAGAGCGTTTAACGATTCAGGGTCAAGTGCAATAATAAAAAAAAGGTTCCCTTGCATAAATGACACGGAGCGAAAAGAGGAAAGAGACACATATTATTATGCTCTGCTCTCTCTCTTCTCCTGAATATCCTCCATTGTGCGATGTAATGCCACACACATACACAACTTGATCATCGTCATCATCATCATTATATGAAGAAAGGTGGAGTGCCAAGAAAGAAAGTACTATAAAAACTACCATCTTTTGTATGGAACATGTATACTCACGAGGAATCGCGGTGGTGGTTACATTTTTTGGTGGTGTATCCAGTCCGAGAAAAGGATAATGAAAAGAGTGTGTTTGCCACCAAGTTTTAATTATAACGAATAAAAATCCGTGTTTAATCCCGTTTTTTTATTGGACCAGGGTAGTCAGTGGATGATGTATATAATATATCCGAACCTATGCTTTTTAGACGAGAGAGAAAAAAAAAGATTCAAGGTTTTTATAAAAATAACTTTTTAACTTTTGCAAACTCTTAATATAAATGAAGTAAATATACATGGTGAAATGTCCCTCAGGGGAATATCCACCTCACACACAGAGGATACCGTACAAGACTATATAGAGGATATATATATATTATATGATTATGTGAAGAAAGAGCATATGACGCTGGGCAAAAATAGCAAAGATACGTGTATTCGCAAGCTTCTTCAGTTTCACTGAGTGTTTTTGGTCTATTTTTAACCTCTTTCTTGTCTTCACCAATACGGTTTTATATTACCACAAACGACGACACGATAGGGGGTTGTGCACACTGCTGAAAAAACCTGCTGAGGACAATCTTATAATATTATAATATATCCCTAGAGTAGTACGGGCGACCGTAGACTTGTGCCTTTTTTCAACACTCCTCCACTCCTTTTTTATATCCTTATTTCTTCTTCTTCTCAAAATATTTAGTAATAATTAGGTCACCAGTCATGATCCACGCACCATCTCGTAGGCACGACACGTCTGGAAACGCAAAATAAATATACAAAACACTATTTTTACCCCTTTGCATAACACATACATAGTCTAATATATTCTCGTGAGCAGAGTGAAAGTCTTGATTAAGGGATTCAATGAATATCGACTTTAGTGAGTTTATTACATTAGCGGTTGAGTGAGTGAAAGAGAAATGGCAACGGTGGTGGCGAGAACTCTCCACAATGTTGCCAAGAGCGTGCAGCAAGGGAAAGGTCCTCCTGGACAACCTCCAACACCAACAACAACGACAATTCCAGGGAACTTGAAACCGATATGTACTAGTAGGAGTGTGAAGGTAGAGGCTAGTGGGAGTAGTAGTAGTACCCTTACCCCGCCGATTGACCAAGTGGGAACGGGTCCACCTTCCCCAGGGACCATGCTCAGAAGTGGTCGTAGTAGTAGTGATAAATGTAGAGCCCCCAAGAAACTCTCGTTTCGCGAGCCCGAAGTCATCTCACACTCGACAAGCAGTTTGAATAAGATTGTCGAGTGCACTACTGCTGCTGGCGAGGGTAATAAACTGATTGGCAAGTTTAACGAGAGCACTCATAATAATAATAATAGCAAAAAGTCAGGGACAGGTACGATAGGGACAGGCTGCTCGGTGAAAACCAAGAGTGCCATTCATAAAAACCAACACGTCATTGTCGAGGATTTGGAGGACTTGGAGGTGACGTTTCCTTAAAGACTTGGGTTGTGAATATTTTTAGTCGTGAAACCCCTATACTTACTAATGGGTATATTCTGTTTTTGGTTTTCTCTAGACTCAGGCGATGAGAATAGTGAGGACGGTGGGTCAGGCCTTTGAGGTATGTCACAAACTGGTAGGCACAGCCGGAGAGGAGGACGAGTCTGAGGAAGTTCAGGAGTCTGACACCAACTTGTCCTCGCAGCTGGACTCGAAGCTGACGGAAGGGTCTGCTTCATCATCCCAACCGCCTGAGCAGCAGAAAGCAATCGTTGTCTCAGTTCCCGAGCCAGTAGTAGCGAATAGTAATAATAATAATAATAACGGGAGCGCGACAAGTTTGGTGGGGGATAAGGCAGGTTCAACGAGCAGTAACACGAGCACACCGCCAGCAATCCTAGCTTCGGCCCTGATCAACCCGATAAGCAGTAGTTCGGAGATAATAGTTGGAGAGATATTGCCTACGACGAGCAACAACAAAGTGAGCAACAAACCTCAGAATCTAGATTTGACAAAGAGGGATTTGGTGTCGTCGACGGACTTGATGAACCTGACGACACCTTCTTCATCAGCAGTGCCTACGCCAACGCAAACCCACTCGTTTTTCAAAGAGATTAATACGGTTCTTCCGAACACGAGCGCGATGATGGGGAAAAGCACGAAAGGGGACATGGTCGTCGTCACTAATAACGCTAATTCGGGCAACAAGGAGAACTTGTCTCAAGCCCACGAAGCACAGCTCTTGAAGGAGCAGCTCGAACAACAGACCCAGAACACTAGGGCCGCCTTGGCACAGATTCAGCTCCTCAGGGATCAACTTGCTGCCGAGTCTGCAGCCAGGATTGAGGCTCAGGTTATTATTTAATTATTACATGTTTTTCATATTTATCAATAATGAATCTATATTTAATCTACAATTTGTGTGTGCAGGCGCGTACCCATCAGCTATTGATTCACAACAAAGAGCTTCTAGACCACTTGCAAACGCTGGTTCGCCATATCCAAGAGCTGGAAGCGGTTGCGAGTGCAGCAGGCATTGGCAAGGACCGCACAAGTGGTTCCTCCAACAGCATCGCTGCTGCTACTGCTGCTGGTGTGACGCTACCACAGGTAAAACTATTTCGGCCGTTCTCCAAAACTCGGCATGGTGAATGGTGTACCCTTTTGTGTTGTTTTTGAGCTCTGTCGATTTCGTTTTTTATACGTAACATAATATAATCCTATAACTCTTTGATTTGTGTGTACCACGCATGAACCGGTCGAAAAAAAGGAACAATAATTTTAGCTAATTTGCTGTTTGGTAGATGTTATAGTACCCCCGTAAATACCCCACCCCCCATTGACAATACTACTGCACGAAGAGTGTTGTAAACAGAGGCCTATACCTAATTATCGTAATTTGCATGCTGCTGGTGTGTTTGAATAATCATGAGACATGGGTTGGCAGTTGGAGTATAGGTGATTGGTAATGATGATGATGATGTGATATTGGTTGATGATAAAGGTGTACAGTACGGGTCCTGCATCGCACCATCACCACCACCACCACGCGCACGTAGTTCATAGTCAGCAGTCTGTAACGAGTCCTTCGCCGAACAACACGCCGCCACCACCTCCACCAACGCTGCCGATCTCGTTCCAAGAGATAGAAGCGTTGCGTCGTCAGAACGCGACGTTGCTGGAGACGCTGATCTACGAGAACAATGCGCGTTCGAATAGCTCTCTTCCCCCGTACTACCCCGCACTTCCACACCCGCACCAGCGGTACGGCTACCCGTACGCGTACGCTCCCCCGCAACTGCCCCCGCACCCGCACGCAGCTTCGTCCCACCACCTTTTGTACTCCTCTCCGTTCGCGAACGCGTCCGCCTCTCTCATTATGTCGAATAATACGAGCAATAGCAATCAGTCCCAGTCCTCCTCCACCTCCAGCTCGAGAGGTCTTCTGTGCGGAGACCCAACAACATCCTCCAGCGAGATGTTGGCCACTATTTTCACGAGTAGTGGGCAACCAGTATTAACGACAAAGGACCCCAACAGTCCCTTTATTAAACCGCTAGACAGCGAGCATAACAATAAGCTACTGCTAGCCCCTCCTCTTCCTCCCCTTGTACCCAAGTTAGGTCAGATCGGGAGGAATGCAAGCGCAGACTATGATGGCAGCACCAACCCTGGCGGCCCTATTCCCTTCGAGGAGGGCAACCTGAGGAGAAATGTTTTAGGGAGGTCCGTTAGCGAAAAAATTGGGCATCGCAGTGAACTCATGTCCCAAGTACAAAGGACCGCCTGGGCTAGGCATACTACCAAGTGAGCTCACCACCCCCACCCCCACAACACCTACCTACCTACCTATTTTTAAATCCCCACCGACACTATTCCCCTATTTTACAATCTATCTCAACCACACTCTTCAGTTTTATATATAAACCCACCTCCACTCCCCTAATTTTATAAGACTAAGACCCATACACAATCCCCTAATTTTATAAGGCCCATACACAATTCCCCTTCATTTTATAGACCCCTGGACATATCATAAGTATTAGTATATTTTTAAATAATAAAAATCCAAAAGAATGGATAGAAAGTATTTTTAAAAAGGATGAAAAAGGCTTTATCGACAGAGCTCTGAATAAACGAAGGATTATATAGTCAACGTATGAAAGGGAAATTGATACAAGGAATATATTATTTAAAAAAATATATATGTGGGTGTTTTTTAGTTGACGCCACGCTCAAAGATTGAGCGCTGGTTTTCGTTTGTGGTGCCACCGACAAGTCCAGACGGTAATAACGATGATGATGACTACTCGGCTGCAGATTTTGAAAGTTTAGACAAAGCAATTCGGAACCTGCGTCTTTCCCGACGAACCCTTCTGAGCAACAAGGAAAGCGGTTTCGTGTCAGAGACAAACGAGCTTACAGAGAGCATTAGGAAACCTCCTCGCGGGACAAGTAATAATAATAAACGTAAAACATCGAAGAATAATAATAACCAGCAGCAGCAACATCGGGCGATAACAATCCGTCCAGCCCAGTACTACCGACATAACAGCAGTAATACTACAACTAATCATCATCATCATCATCGGCATAACGGCCACAACGGAAACCGCCTCTCCTCTACCTCGTCTTGGTTGCGACGAGTGCTGAGACTGAAGAGGTCCACCTCAGCGGAATACAGTAGGAAATTGAAACACGACATGGATTTCTACAACCACGATGCCCACAGCACTTCCACGAGGAAACGAAGTAATCAGCATAGTCCTAGCCTTCACCGGGTTAACTCTATCAAATCTCGTGTATCCAGTTTGTAATTATTGACTATTTAAAACAATAAAACTTTTTTTCTGATTTTTATTTTGACAAAAACAAACGCGTGTTCCAAATACATAAATAAATTTTTATCCACTTGTTTTTACACTAATTTACCTTGTTTCATGGACGTATATAGCTTTTCACACCTACCGCTTCAATCTAATTATTATTATTCCTCTTAATTATATGTTTGCCAATTTGATACACATATTTTTTGAACATTTGGTATTATATGACGTGCGTTCATAATCACAGAAAAAGAAGATACGGACATGTATGCATATATCTATACGATCACAAGATGAGATATATTATATAAAGGTAACGAATAGTTTAAAGCTTACAACTGGTTTCGCTGATAATTGTACTTTGGATAGTGTGTGCGTCGTCCCAGAGCACAATCCTGGCGCTTATCCCTAGAGAATTCTTACTTTTTTGGACCATTTTGTGCATATGGTAGTTTCTGCGGACAAAGACGCAATCATGCTGCCTCAGTTTGAGAGCGGGACACACGTCATTCCTCCCGTCTCCCGTGTAGAACACTTTGGTGAATGGACCCTTGGACTGGATAAACTTTTCAATCGCCGCCCCCTTGCATAAATTCTTTGGACAGGATTTACACGTCGTCTGGAACTCGTACGGTAAGATGGACAGCGTCGCGTCCGTGTTGTTCCCCACTACCACAGACTTGTTTGTGATGATATCGAATGGGGAGGGGCGGTGGGGTGTGGATGACCGACCATCGTTTAAATTTGATGACAGCAGCGGGTCCAACACTTGAGCCTTCAAGAATTCGGATATAAACAGGTCGTTCGCGTCCGATATCACTAGCACGTGAATAGAAGGGGATTGTTCTGAACTGTTGACGACATCCTCGCCACCACTGTTGTTTTCTGTAGTTACTCCTGAACTAGCCGTCTTCAGCTGCACCAGCCATGTCAACAAACTCAGCATTCCTAGAAAAAATCAATTAAACATATCAAATTTTTATTAGCATTTTACGAACCATGGGCTGGACCTGGACAGGGTACTTTTTAAATAATATTTATTAATATCAATTTAACCTTTGGTGGGCTCCATTTTCCCGACAAATTTGCAAATGTCACTAACGGAGACACCCTGCCCGTGTAAGAATTTGAACACGACATTCATGAACTCTGTCCAGTTAGTTCCGTTGTAGAAGGATTTGACCTCGTCGGGCAGAGGCTGGTGAGCCAGTTTAGTGATGACCACATCCGAGTTTTCGTGAACCACCGTGTTATCAAAATCGAACGCGAAAAGATAACTTTCCGGACGCTGCTGGTGGTAGTTTTTATTATTAGCCTCGCCACTTGCGGGGAAATTACTGCTTACTTCCGGTTTCCCTAATTTGTCAGCTGAATACTGGTCGTTATTGTTGCGCTGGGACATTTTGGTCACGCAACTCCACACAAATCCACGATTTATTATTACCCGCAACTTATACAGATTGCTGACGAACACGACCACCTCAAATTTTTTGAAGAACAAAAATTTATTTATTTATTTGCACACGTAATTTTTTTTTGCACACAACAATTTTAGCTGATATTTTTCGATTTTGTATTCAGTTGAATTTGGGAAACAAGATGAGCACGTGTGGATAAGTTGGTTGGGGTCTGTCTGATTCTCAGTCTGATACGATGTGTGTGTGGTGTGGACTCCAAGTCTCAAGTTGATGACAGATGACAACGTGTGCAGTGTAAGTAATAATGTGTGTGCAAAATGTGCAACATCTCACTCCCTTTGATTTCGATATTATGGACAGTGCAAATGAATAAATTTCAAGCATGCCGAAGAAGATGATGAATTTTGATGATTGAAATGTTCATCATCTGTGCCAGCCAAGTTGGTGTGCAGTGTGTGCACAATGTGAATGCTGGAGAGTGTACAAAAGAGAGGGATACATATATCGGGATAATAGGTAATATAATAGGTACGTAATAGGTAATGTGAGAAATGTATACAGTGTACACAGCGAGGCGAAGCTAGCCCTTTGTAATATTCGAAATACAGTGCACCAGAGTGTGCTCGTGTCACACAGTCTCAACCAAAATCCACATACTGTGAAATAGAATTATTAATTTGTGACTTGCAAGGAGGAAAATGAATGCGAGTGTTTTTCGTATAGGTATTTTGGTGAGAAGATGGTATTTAGCATGAAAGATGTTACATATATTTAATTGTATTCATTTGCTAGTAAATTGGAGATGGAGAGTTAACTATCCTTGGAGGCTATCTATCTATCTATTTTTTTATACGTAACTGTGTCGGGGTTACGTGCGATCACAGTTGTATTTTGCTTGACAGTTTCTGACACTTGTGTTTTGTTTTTATGAGTATGGCAGGTAAATGACTTAAGGTTCAGTACATAAATTGATAATGCCACAAGTTGTACAAACTATTTACGGATTATCAATTATCAGCCACACATTATTCTAGTTTTCATATCGTATCATATATACCACTGTATACAACATCTATATTGCATGTAATGTAGCCGAATGCACGGAAACATTGGAAGGTGCGGTCAACTTGTGCATAAATGCTTGTTCGGAAGAGTTGTGATGTGGTGAAAAAGGAATGCCGTAACAACTACGAAAACGCGTAAAATTAATCAAGAAATTAAATAAAACGCACGCACCCCAGATTAATGCGTACTTTGTCGGATTGATTAGGTTTAAGCACGGAAGTGTTATGATATCGAATTATAATTTTAAATCCGGAGAAAGCATAATATCATCATCGTAAGAAACCCCCAACTCGGTGTTAATTAGGTAGCACAACAACACCCCAAACTACTAATAATAATGTTCCCAGGTATGAGTATCAGTCTACCGTCGACAATCGGTCACCACCACCATCATCACTCCACTCCCTCCTCCTTATCATACCGCGTGTACAACATCGATGACGACGAATCTCCCGGAGACAACACTGATCATGATAAAACTCCTTATTTCAGCGATATCACATCTTGTTCACCCTTCGACTTCGGAGGAGGAGTAGTGGATCATCATTATCAGCAGCAGCAACAGCAGCAGCAGAGTAACACGCTACCACATCCTATATTTTCGCTGGCTGCTGCTGGAACCGCTCATAATCGTCGCATGATCATTCCGTATAATTACAAACGGAACCCTGTCAAGATGAAGGAGAGCCCTGGATTAACTATGCGTGATCAACCTCTCGTGTATTACAGATTCTTCGAGTTCCAATGCACCACTTGTAGCCAGTCTTGGTTGTCCCCACTCTTCCGGGCCAAGGATGGATGCTTCTGTCGACTCTGTCATCAATTCATTCTACCCAGGGGAATCGTAAATATTATATAAATTACATATCTATTTATTTATTGTTCTTGCTGTATTTCATTCTCATAAACATATCGATCCTTTATACACAACATATGCTCCCTTCCTTTTGAATAATAATAATAATAATGCCATCTCGCTCTCCCTCCAAACTGAAACATCATTCACTCTGTTTTTTTATTTAGCGTCACTCTCTAACTCCGTATCTGGGAAAGGAGACTTGCTACGGGAAATACACTTGTCATGTTTGTGCTCGAGGATGGAGTAGCTACAAATCTCTATCTAATTGCCCGGATCAGTGCTTCCAGTGTGGAACCCTAGTCTATCCCTACTACCAGATTGCTCATGTAATCCCACAACTACTGCATCATTCCTAATTTCATCGATACATCTACACAATAACAAGTTGATCATAATAACGTAATATTTTTCATGATCCTATACATGATTCTCGTCCCTGCAGTCCGTTCTGTACCAAAAAATTCACAAGAATGCAGATCCCACAAAGTCAGCAGTTTTGAAAAGCCTGCACTTGACAGGACTTGAGCCAGATTTGCAAAGGAGCGACAGACATGGTGAAAGCAATGACAGCAGAGCGGATGGGCAAGATGAAAATTTGCAGGAGCAGCAACATCCGTCACGGTCGCAGCAGCAGCAGCAGCATCCTCGTAAAATCATTTCAATTTCGGGGATCGCAGCGTCAACGAAGCAGACACTGATGATTAATAAGAAGAGACTCCACTGTCTGAACAACGTGCCATTTCTGAAGCATACCCCTCAGCAAGTCCGTCGGCAAATTCAGCTGAAGCCTTGCTTCTCCGAGCCAATCATCAGCCCATGATGAGCAAGTATTATAATACGAGCATCAGTTCTATGCCGAGTTGGATGAAAAAGTACAGAATCAACATAATCCAAGAAGAATGCTGTATTGTTCTCTCGATAAATTCACTTCTCAAAATTGTACCGTGACACATTTGCAAAACGAACTACTTTCTGATTCCAGGAAACAATAAAAAAAACGT
>JAANSN010006256.1:0-10861 GCA_036850665.1 Dicranocentrus wangi
GCGAGTCCTAGCGGGAAAGGGGAAACTGAACGGATACATTGGTCCCGTCTGTCTTGTCATCGGGACGCATTAGTTGATTATTGCCATGATTAGGCGAGTCCTAAAGGAAACTGAACGGGTTCATTGGTCCAGCAGGTCCATCTTGTCATCGGGCGGATTCTTTTATTAATTTATTATTTACGTCAGGCAGGGGGCGAATCCTAGCCGATTATATACTTGAATTCTGACGGAGGAATTGAATCACTGCACACAATTATAATTAATTACGAGCAATTGATTAACTAATTATGATTAATTTGATTAATGATGTATATATTATGGACGTCTTAAGGCACATCTCCTTCGAACGAATCTGACTACAGATTTTACTTCTCACTTCTTTCTGATTTATTTTATTTTATTTGTTTTAGCAGTGTGGAATTGACAATGAGTGAGAGGCGAGGTAATAAAATAACAAGGCCGAATATACCCGATCGCGGTATAGGAAATAGTTCTTCAGTTATCTTCTTGAGTATCATTATATCATTTATGCATATGCAATACCGAACCGAACGATGCATCATTATAGTGGTGGTGGTGTACATATACGTGCGCTATGATAATTATGATATGAGATGAGGTCTATAAACCGGTCCTCCTGAGTCCTGATTGATGTGAAAATGTGAAGGAAAGGAGAATGGAGAAGGCCAAGCAGAACGGGTTAGATACTAAAAACGCGTGATCATATGATCTTCCATGCAATATACTTTCTTGTTTCTATGAGACTGAAACTCTCATTTCCATTTCAAGTTTTCTCGTGTGCTGTGTGTGCAGCTTGTGTCTTCTTTAGGTTCCGATACTTCCGATAAATTCCTTCGTCCACATTTCCAGATTTCCTTTCGTTTCATATTCTTCGTTTTCTTCAGTGTCCTGCCATTTTTACAACAGGTAAGATTTGTTTAAAAAAAAACAACTTATATGGATGTTTTAAATCTGCAAATTTTGGTAGGCCAGTGTAACTAACTAATTAAGTTTAGAATTGAAAATGCGAGCGAACCTCTGATCATCGCTCCAAATCAAATCATTGCATTGCAGGATTTTTCAATTTAAAAAATTTCTGCTGTAATAGCTGTATGTACAAAAGCAGTTTTAAAGGTGAAAAAGGCTCGAGAAACGTATAACAATATCAGACTAATTAATTCCGCACAACAATGACAATAATTCTTGTAATTAATCTAGATTTAAAACTGGTAATAACATAACATGTGTGGGTACGTGGGTGGGTGGTGACATGGCATGGGTAGTTTAGTTTTTGCGTATCCATTCCACACCACATGTGTATATTGTGTTGTTATTCCTCAAATCAAGTGGTTATTATGTAAGGTAATTTTGATTTTTGAAAAAATGATCTTGAAGTTGATATACTATAAGTAGGTATGTATGTACCTATATTGTGTGAAATGGATGTTATTGGCAAAAAAACAAGTCTGCTACATCTGCAGAAATGATAATTTAAAGATTTAATCTTACTTACTTAGGCATTACGCATATGCCGATGCCGACATGTGACATCGCGTCGCCTGTTTACATTGGTAGTTCTTATATTATGTTGTTTTTAAAACTTTGTAAGGGAATTACTACCCTAATCTAATCAAACGTCTCATGTCAGATACATGGTTGACGATGTTTGTTTATTATGACCCCAACCCATGGTTAACTATTATATATTAATTGCCAAACTAAATCGAACATTGGACGAGGCTTGTATTTACAAAAATTTCTCAGTCCATCAAATTCTCTAATTCGATAGGTAAGAATACGAAAGTACTTTATAACACTCAACACACACTTTAAACGAGTTCGTCGCTTACATAAAGTAGTACTGTAGTAGTAAGCAAGCATGTAATTTGAATCATCATTTTAATTTAATCCTTTAACTTTCCGGCGTGCTCCTTTCGTTCTCACTCGTCATCATATCTCAAAGTATACCAATGGTATGGCCATCATGACATTTTAATTTTACTCTCGTCTCCCGTAATAATAATAATAACATAACTCATAGATTGTTTGGCAGTTCTTTGGTTGGTTGAGAGTTGGATGGAATGAGGAGATGAGGAATGAGTTACACCTTATCACAAAAAATTTCCATGTTGTTGGCCAGTGGAATGCCTTTATGTGAGTTCCATTCCATTCCATCCAGCTGTCAAATGCTCGAATGACTTGCTATGTTTAATACGAGTGTAGTTGTTTTGACAGAGGATGTTAGTATAATCATCATATCAGATCGTGATCATGCCCTGTGCTGATCTTTACGGGATCTCTCATAAATGATGATAGTTCAATATGAGGATTCGGATGACTTGTCAATTTATCAATATCACGTGGTTCCAAGTTCCAAGTTGGCTTGGTATGACCTTGATATTATGATACGATTTGGTACAAAATAGAATAATTTTGGTTGGTAGTTAGCAGAGCAGACCTGGGTACAAAATTCCTCACTTCGTAGTGTAGTACGTGTTAAATGAGTATTTATTTGAGCAATAAATAATGACATTTCTAATTCTATTCTAAAATACCTTCGTTTTTGCAGCTAACGCCGTTGTCCCAAAGAAAAATCACATCTCCCAGAGTTAAGCCATCGCAGCCATCATGTCTTTCTGCGAAGGAATCCAAGCTGGGCCACCAATTGAAGTTTTCGCTCTTACCCAGGCGTTTACTGTAGACACATATGAGCAGAAAGTTAATTTAGGCGTTGGCGGTAATTAAACTAAAAGTAGTATTGGCATCTAACTTTTAAGCATAACGGCGACAGATAGAAAATTGGTAATTCCAGATTCAAAGCTCCGAACTAATTCGCATGTTTAATGTATTAGCTTACAGAACTGAAGAATCTAAGCCATGGGTCCTTCCGGTTGTCCGAAAAATTGAGAAAATTTTAGCTGCTGATGAAACTCTGAATAAGGAGTATTTACCCGTTCTTGGTCTCCCAGCGTTTACACAAGCTGCAACACGAATGTTGCTTGGAAAAGATTCTCCAGCTCTGGCTGAAGGACGCGCCGTTGGAGTTCAGACTCTTAGTGGAACAGGTGCTCTTCGTGTAACTGGTGAATTTCTTGCTAGGATATGCGGCAGAACAACAATTTACAGTTCCGAACCAACTTGGGGTAAATATTGAAAATAATTGAGCTAAACTAGTATAGGTTTTTCGATTATCGGAAAAATGTAGGATTTGGATAAATGATTCTATTTCGCAATTTAGAAAATCATCGCCTTGTCTTCTTGAATGCGGGCTTTCAAACTTACAAATCCTATCGATACTGGGATGCTGCCACCAAGAGTTTGGATTTGAATGGGATGTTGGAGGATTTGAAAGCTGCTCCTGAGCGATCTGTAATAATTCTTCATGCCTGTGCTCACAACCCGACCGGTGTAGATCCAACTGCTGAACAGTGGAAGCAAATTGCTCAAGTGATTCGCGAAAAGAATTTGTTCCCCCTTTTTGACTCAGCATATCAAGGTTTCGCAAGTGGCGATTTAGACAGGGATGCTTTTGCTGTACGCTACTTTGTACAACAAGGATTCGAGTTGATTTGTTGTCAGAGTTTTGCCAAAAATTTTGGACTTTACAGTACGTCTACTAATTTTTCTCAGAGGCTTTTTGTACAAAAATTACATTTTTATTTTTATTAGGTTTTTTTTCTTTGTAGATGAGAGAACTGGCAATATGACCCTTGTTACTGCCAATAAAGATACGATCCCAAATGCCTTGAGCCAAATCACTTTACTCATCCGGGGAATGTACTCGAATCCCCCAAATCACGGAGCTCGTGTTGTTGCGGTTGCATTGAACGATGAGGCATTGTTCGAAGAGTGGAAAGTATGTATCAAAACTATGGCGGACCGCATCATTTCGATGAGACAAGGACTCAAGTCTAGGCTAACCCACCTGGGTACTCCAGGAACGTGGGACCATATTGTCAACCAAATTGGAATGTTCAGCTATACTGGATTGACAAGTATGCTAAGTTACTCGCATAAACTCGTAAAACACACACACTAAACAATTATACAAAATGTGATGGCTTTTTTTATGTATTTGTAGCGGAGCAAGTGGAATATTTGAGAAATCAGTATCACATTTACATGCTGCGGTCTGGAAGAATTAACATGTGCGGACTTACCAATGCAAACTTGGATTATGTCGCCGCCGCGATTCACGATGCCGTGACGAAGTTTCCCAGCAAGTAAAATCTTATCCATGTCTTTACAAACTAAAGGTGCTTCAAAAGTTCTTTTCTCAAGGTAAAACAGGCAATAGATAATAATAGTGGAGAGTTATATTGTAACAAGACTTGTTAGAATTTAAATAGATGAAGCTTTCGACGGAAGTTTAAAGTTAGAACTGACGATATACTTAAACGGTAGACTGTATGAAATATGAAACTATACATTCAGTTCAGACTCAGACTAGCAATAAAATTGATGCAAAAATATTTTTGATTTGTTTTGAAAGGATGATGCAAAACGTACAAATAATGTACCAGTTTTAATTCAATTGCATGACAAACTTGGTTTATGAGATAGACACGTATAGAAATGTAAGCTGTGTATACGTATGGACATTTTAAACAGCTTAGTTTAGTGTAGCAAGTGAAACTGTTTGTGGGTATATATTAGACCTTAATACTGAACTGCCACCAGAACTACCCCGGTGTACGAAATTGAAACGTCCACGTGTGATATCAAAAATGAGCATTATTCAATGGGTTTCAATTTTCCCTAATAATTTCTCCAAGAAAAACACGAATGGACAAGAGTGACGTTATCTATAAACACCATATTATATACATTATAATAATATTAAAATCTCACAATTTCAGTGAATATAGGAGATTAATAATAATGTTAATAAAGTTATGTCGAGCCAGTCCTTGCCACAGAAAGGAGAATAAATGCAAATAATTGCAACAAAATCTAATTTAAATCCTTTTCCATCTCCTTCCCTGCGTTTAATAGAATAAAATAATGCATAATACCATGAACTCCAAAGTCATTTACAAGGAATCATGTATCACGTTTGAGCACTTAATCCAACCCAACAATATGATGATTAATTACTATTTATTAGGAACTAGTCTAGGTAAACTTGGGTATAAGCTAACGCCTTTGTTGCACCAGGTGTACGTCACGTCAATGACACGACGTCAGACGTCATGGACGCCACCTATAAAAGCTAATTAAGTAATGCCGATAATAAAAAGTCATGGGTGGACTTGGAAAATTGGGGTGGAAAGCAGGAAAAAGAAGGAATATAGGTATATTAATCGGCTCATACAAAAATCCCAAAAATACACCGCGTGGTACTTTAATTGCTACTGCGGAGGAAGAGGAAGGGCGATACACTTGAATAATTTTAACCACCTCAGATGGGAGATGCGATTGACCTTTCCGTTAAATAAGTATGCATAATATATGTATATCAGCAGTATCAGCACATTCCGTTTTTCACCTTCCATTGCACATAATTTCGCATCTGGAATAGCAACGACGCAGCCAAACTTGTGATCACTTGTTTTGTTTTGGGCTGAGTGAGACTTTAATGATGATGATGAGAGTCTTCTTCTTGTAAAGTATACAGTTGAATGAAATGACAGTACGAAGTGTTAACAAGTTTCATGTCGTACATTTGCATACTATGCATTTATTACAAATGCTGTTAGTTGCAATTGCAAATATTCTTCTTGCCCATAATTGACATGATACCTAACTTCCCTTCTTTTTGCATCTTATATATCCACAAATTGTATGTAGGTAAGTAGATAGTTGTAATGTAACGCTCATTTCTCATTGCTTCAACTACTCCAGCGAGACGAGAAGGCCATATTATGATGGCGAGGCGAGATGAGATCTCCCTATTTCCGGTTGCTTTTTGCTCAGGCTTCATTCAACTCAAACTCAACCCACTTGGCAGCTAAAGCTCTATACGTACTACGTGTACTATAAATCAGATCAGATGTCTGCAGCTGCAGTCGTGGTGCAGATATTTCGGCATTGCATTAGCTCGTGGAGTTGGAGCATATTTGTTTGTTTACTATTACAGTAGTAGCGTTCGAGTTAGAAACATTGGCTTCATTTAAATTTTTGTAATAAAGACGACGAGAGTCTTTAAATGTGAAGTTTGAGAAATTAATAATTTGTGTATGTGATGATTTAGTACGTAAACGTAAGGTGGTAAACTACAATTAGAATTGGAATTCGTCCCAGCGCAGCAGGCTCCCGACAATATTTGCCATTACCACCAAACCATAACATATTTTGCAAAGTTACTTAATTTAAATCGCAGCGAAAGGTAAGTAAAAACGCCATAAGGGATTGAGAATGATAATTTCACAAGTTTATTTATTGTAATGCTAGATCATGTCATGTCATTGTATTTTAAGTTGAAGGTCGTGGAATATATTTAGAGAATTAACCTTGCCACTACACATCACACCATTTTGAGTGTTTTTTAGCCGGCCCACAGCGCGGTGAGATGATGAGGTGTTTATAATATGCATTATGTATAACAATTTTTACAATTTGTTTGCAAATGTGTGCACAGTCAGCACAGGACACGTGTGTGTTGTGAACACTGTGAACTTTATTACTACGGTAAATTAATAGATAGATACTCCACAACACAACTGTACTTGCACGCTAGTAGTGTATTTGCTGAATTGTAGATGTGGAATATTATGGATTATGGAGGTAAACGGATCTGTGGCGAACTGAGCTGGAGTAACCTTCCTCCAGGTTCATTTACTTCCAAAACTTAATGAGCATGTCGAGGTCTACCTTATTTTAATTTTGCCTGAAATTGATATTGCCGATCGTGGAGGTCCACATTATTGTGCGTTGCGCTGCGCTGCGTGCGTGATATACTGGCATGGTGGCATGAATGGAATGCACAGTTTTGCTAGCTCACAAACAGTTATCAGTTATTGCTCACAAGTGAGTATTTATGTAGAGTAGAGCGGATTTCCCTTGCTTTAGTTATTTTTTTCATTATATTGGTCCAGCCTTGTTGTAGCTAGCTACCGCGATGCATATATGTACGTGGAACATCACTATCAACTTTGTCATAATACCACTTTCTACATTTCTAATCCCGTTATCTTTAGATTCTCCTAATTGCTACTGCCCAATAATATATGCTGCTTCAATGTATTTCAATGAGATTTGCAGACTGAGCTGAGGTCTGACTGAGGTACAAAACTGGGATAGCCTACTATTGTGTGTAGTGTGTATTGTGCAACACTACATTGTCTTTGCACGTCGGTAGTCGGTCGGTACTGATAAAAAAGCAATAAAACAAAATAGCCAATGAATTAGGCAAATATATCCATTACATCCAACTTTGACTTACGTGGCTTCGCTAATAGTATTTCTAGCTAGACCTTCAATGTCTAAGTCTTGTCTAAGTGTTGTGTTGTTAGTGAAGCTAAACCTAGACTGTACACGGTAGGAATTAAGGGGCTCATTAGAGGAGAGCAGAGTAACTGTGCTGCATCGTATCTTATCTTTTTGGCTAAGAGTTGTAGGGCTAAGCTAGACATTTTTATCATATAATTGGAGGGGTGTCTATAGTCTATAGATTGAATTGATTTCAGTCTGATTGTTTTGATATATTTCAGAGTCAAGATTCCGCAGACAGCAGATCTCTAAGTGTTTCCTTCCTCCTGTCTTTCTGGAACGTAGTCCGACCGGTGGAAACAGTGAGACGAGGCAGTGGATGAGTGGAGTGGAGGAACATCCAGATTTAATAGAAACGTGTGCCAACTGGAATTTACCAGTAGTTATATTGTTATACATCTTTCAAACAACCTCAAACCGTTATAATGGCTGAAGCAGCTTCTTCAACCCTCCTTACAAATCTTCTTGGAACAACGGCGACAATTACAACCATTGGTCAGTTTTTCTCTGGAATGTACGTCCCACAACACAGTCTCACACATTCACACATGTTCTAAAAATTTTGTTTGACTGTATTTTTGTACCTCTCAAGATATATTGGATGTGGTCGTTTTTTACAATTTACAAAAATACGAACTGTTGAAAGAACTGTTTGCATGAAACAAACTCTTTTGACCTATATTTACAACTTTTAATTTAAAAATGCTGCCTGCCAGTCTGCCACGTAAATTTTGCTTGTTAAATACAGAAATGTAAATAGAAAACATTTACATTTATAAAATCCATTACAATTTTCTTAAAGATGAATTAATCTGGAACTGAAATAGTTAGCTTGGTCATTGGTCGACCGACACTCAGACCATTTGATCTTTACTAACCGTATCTAAAACTATTTTCACAGTTTACAAGATAAGCAGAGAAACATTATTGCCGGGTTTTACATTGTATACCACTTTGAAATATTCGTGACAGGTTTACCGTTCAGAAAGTACAAAGTCAAGGAACGGCTGGAGATATTTCGCCATTTCCATTCTTGATGGGAACAGTGGGTTCTGCTCTTTGGCTTGCGTATGGCTATATGAAAGGTATCCTAGTTCGGAAAGCTTATCTACTAGAGTTTGAGTTTTACTTTTTTTCATAAACTAGCCAATTTCTGTATTACGTCTTACTAAAATATTTCATATGGGTTTCTAGCTGACAATATGGTTATATATTGCAACATCGTAGGGACTATTCTCAATGCGATTTATGTGACCATATTCATTCGATATGTCACACGAAAGGCAAGTTAAATTTCACACGACTACTATTTACAAAACAGATGTGAAGTTTAAAATTTCATGTTGGTCTGTTTTATCACTTTAGGCAGAATTTCTCCGACAAATTTTAGTAGCAGGCATATTCTTGACAATAGTATTGGGATCGGCTGTGCTAACGACCAACCCTAATGATGCAATTGATAATCTCGGACTCGTATGTGTTCTCATCACGTTTATTTGCTGTGGAAGTCCTCTCATCGGTCTGGTATGTAAAATAATTCACTTGGAATCGGATCGGTCTGGCGTCTGCCGGAAATGGTGGAGACTGTTATAAATTATACGGCCATACTAATCTGCAAATTTCATTTTATAAGACTTATATAGAATGACCTTGTTTCTTACAAGTACATATGTGTCTTTATTCTAAACATTCTAGAAACACGTGATACGAACAAAAAGCACGGAGTCTCTTCCCTTCCCACTGATCCTTTCCATGTTTCTTGTGTGCGCCCAGTGGTGGCTGTACGGAGTTCTTACTTCGGATGTTTACATGCAAATTACCAATTTGTCGGGAACGGTGCTTGCCCTTGTGCAACTTGCTCTGTTTGTAATATATCCAAATCCCACCAAGGCTCATCACGTTGGATCTGCATCCCCAGAACATAAATATGATTTGCTCAAGTCGTAAATATGTAAAATACGAAGTCTTCCATGTATAAATAAGCCAACAGATATAATTTTTCTTCGTCATGTTGTTGTAAAGATGAGATCCAAAATTGGTCGCCTTTGCGTTGANTTTTTCTTCGTCATGTCGTTGTGAAGATGAGATCCAAAATTGGTCGCCTTTGCGTTGAAATTGATATGTGATAAAAACGGCACAATAAAATCGTCCATTTTTTCTTGAGAATAAGCATTCATTAGAGAATGCCAGATTTCAAAATTTATGTATTTGACTATGGGTTTTACGTCCATATACATTGAAATACAGATCCCAATTGCCAATTATTTCCTTGTTTCGTGAAACTTTGTAACCTATAGAGTATGTAAGTTAATTGATAAGGAAAGCTACCTATTTAATATTTCTTGATGTGATATGATTGACTAAACGTTGTCATTGTTGGCGTAAACAGGATATATTGACGGTGATCGGGGTGATGGTGCAAGTGTAAGTTTAATTAAAAGTGGAATGCCGATAATCTATGTATGGTAATCATGCAACTCTGAAAATAATGCTTCAAATACCTAAGTATAATTTAGGTTTAATTTTGTCAATTCAGCAAAAAAAAATGATGACTTAAATTAAATCTATAAAAATGGTGCAATACGTGTTTGATGATAAGATGTGAAGAGGGAAACGACAGTAGGAAAACATGCCAAAAAAAAATAAAATAAATTTATGTATTTACGCAAAATGTAGGCAGCCGTACTAGTTTACGTGCGTACGTTCATTTTCACTTATCTATGTCCAATTTTTTGTTAGGATCATCCGTATATGTAGTAAGGTTAATCGATATATTTTTCCGAGGTCTAATGATACTAAACCGCTGACGATGCGAAAAGACTCATGAATTAAGTGGATAACCTTGGAAGGATTTTTTAAATAAAAGTTTTAAGGATGTCTGAAAATATCTGGTTTAATTAAGCTAATCTGTATGCGTGAATTGTTAGTATACATTATAAATCCCTGTATAAACTTATTTGGTCACTTGAGCTGGGTCTGAGTGAGTGATGGCCTGCATGGTGCTGCTGGAGTAGTAACAGTGGCGGTGGCTGGTTCTCCGTTTCCATTCATTCATTTCATTGATTGATACATAATTTCATTATCTCCTTTTAAAAGACAGGACGACGATAGGCATACCTACATTGATAAGGTGAGGTGGTGGCGGTGTGGCGCGCAGTTGTGGAAATATAGGTGACGATACACTTTGGACATAGTACCTATATTCTATATTCTAGTACGATAAGAATCTTTCTGCTCATGTATGCTCTCTGTCTATGAATACCTATAAATTCGTCGTATATACCTATAAAATCCTCAAAGGACAGAAAGAAAAGTTGTCCATGTCTGCTTTGCTTTGTGCGTAATAATTGCAAACACATTAGCATAAAGACAGATCCTATTAAAGTTCGTAGATATACATATAAAAATAGGCTATTTTATTAATCAGGTT
>JAANSN010006257.1:0-10860 GCA_036850665.1 Dicranocentrus wangi
AATGGATTTTTTCTGTGTTCTCTTTGAAAACTAATTATTATTTATATAACGCACTAATTATTATTAAAGCATACAGTTTAAGTAACATTTAAGATTTATACCGTGTATAAATTTTTTTGTTTTTGTTCTTGTTCTTGCGGACTTCTCAGGACTCAGTTAAGAAACTGTGTAGAATGTATAAAACCGGGGGATCTTTTTTGTCGTGTTGATATACATACATAGAGTTAAATACATACGAAATGATGAAGATTGCTACTACTGCTGTTTTTTTTTTGGTTACTACATTTAGATTTCTACATGTTAGAATTAAAACATAGGAAATATATATAAATATTCGTATTATTATACTACTGTGAACGAATATCTATTTAAAAATCTACTGTTATTATTATTATGTTATATTATTTAGAAAAAAAACAACAGAAAGAGAAAAATACGCCGAGCAAAAATAAAAAATGAAATTCATCAAGTCTGTTTTTACCCGTGAAGAATGAAAACGATTGAGAAAAGTGGATCTCTCACTTTATTTTCCTTTCATTTTTAATTTGTGGCACATACCTAAATTGCATATATATAACCAGTGTCTATATGCCCTTATGCGAATGCGAACGCGAGTTAACAAAATAGGAGAATAATAATATATAGGAGTGCAATAATACATGTTGTGTACCTTATGATATTTCTGCTTTCCATAAGTAGTAGTAGCCTTGCTTAAATCGTGTCTGTATGAAAACCATGCACTCTCCTGTGATCCAAAAACATTGTTATGCATTGTTTCTGCGAAAAGATCTACTTTTTAATTAGTTATATGGTAATAACGCTCGACTCTTTGTGGCTGTAAAGGTGAGTCGAGAGATCAAACATGGTAAAAAGTACACATCTTTTCCTTTGGCCTAATCCAATCTGTCTACTTTCGTGTCCAACTTTTTTTCCTGATTTTTTTGGCAATAAAACTGGCTGGGTTACATTTACTTCGCCAGTCGATATATTGGATTTGAATCGACAAGAGAGGGTTTCTAACACTTTGTAATCACAATTACTATGATTCTCTCTCTCTCTCTCTCTTTGTGTGTGTCTGCAGCTTTGATTTCGTTCTCGTTGACTTCATATTCCTATGCGTCAAATGCTAATGCGCCGCAGTAGTATATACTCACCTCACTCACTATCCCTTTGGCCAAAATTAAAAATTAAACCATATCTAATTTCCTTTTGTGTCAGTCAAGTCTCGACCAAAAGGGTATTGGGTCTTCCTCTCTGTCTCGCGATCCTGATCACAATTCTCATTAATCGTAATTACATGATGACATGGATTTGTGGGTTTTGCATCAAGTCAAAAATGGCTTACTTTTTATCAATTCGGTTTCAGAAAACATGATAAGAAGAGCATTATCATAAGCATAATATGGATTTCAATGCATGTCTCTAGTCAGTCCCCCAACTACTCCCAATTGGAATACAAAGTGAGTAACTTTGTTCGCAATAGTCACAATCAACATCTTTCCTCTTTTCTCCATTAAAGTGCAAATTCAGATCTGTTTATTTGCTACCTCTTTTTATTACTCTATATTCCTTTCGACTTTGACATATGATCATCATCTTTGTATTACTTACTGGTTTCTTCTGCGTGTAGTTTGATTTTTTTCACTTCAAGGGATCACCTGTCAAATTATGTGGATAAGTATTATCTTTTCTCACATACATCTCTCATGTCATTCATTTATATATTAGGCAAAAAAGATGTGTGTATCTGCGTGTAGTTTGATTTTTTTCACTTCAAGGGATCACCTGTCAAATTATGTGGATAAGTATTATCTTTTCTCACATACATCTCTCATGTCATTCATTTGTATATTAGGCAAAAAAGATGTGTGTCATCTTCATGCTCATGGTGAAAGAAAAAAGAGGTGAGCAGAGCAAAGCATATATATATATATATATACGATACGACGATGACGATACGAACCAATATAAAAACGATTTTTTTTGTGACCAAGTAAAGCAAGTGGGCGATGTGATGATGAGAATGATCTCAAACTTGTGTGTTTCTTCGTGCAACTTTAACTTTTACATCTGCACTTTTTCAATGTACTACAAGTAACGCGAGACACGACGATGCGATGTGATATTAATGCGAAAGGTTGAACAAAGATATTTTTTAACAGCTTCGCTATCCCCACACAGTTCACTTATTATTATATGCTCATTTTCTGCCGAGTTGCGGTCGCATGGGGAAAAGGGAAAGAAACACGATTGGAAAAAAGTCTCAATCTCAATGAAAAAACAAGTTTCCTCAACATCACAATGATATCATATCATATTACCTCGACTTTTATTACCATCATTTTCATTATTATTATCACTGATTACACACACTTTACAATATTGTGCGAATGGGCAGTCCTTTTAGTCCGAAGAAAAGGTTACCATTTATTTATTTGTACAAAGATAAAAAGCAATAAAAAATATGGAAAAAGTACACTTTGTAAATTACAAGAGAAACACACGATTTCGGTCAATATCCAAAAAAGAATGTCCCTGAAAGGATGGATGCCTAGAAAGAAAGGTGCACGCAAGACATGTTGTACAAACTTCAAGTAACAATTTCCAAATTAAGGGGAACTGACTGAGATCTGACTGAGATGCGGTTTTTGTGGCATTAGTATATCGTGAATGGTCATCATGATTTCAAAAGCAAAAAAAAAAACCTTTCCGTCCTTTCCTCCGATAATGATGTATGATATATGAGTCATTCTTTCTCAAACCATTTGCATAAGCATTATATGAAGTAAGCAGTTTAAACAATTTTTCACATGAAACCATTTGTTTTTTCACTTTTTAAGCAAGTCTCTTTACCCAGCGCAGCGTGAAGAGAGGAGTACATATTTTCTTCAGGGGTAAGGAATTTCTCCCGTAATTTACCGGTATTCGGGAATTTCATGAATGCTTACAATTTGACCAGTCCCTGAAAATAACATGTATATGACCGTAGGTATGCGGTATAATATAATATGTACGCTCCGAAAAAATGCTTAACCTCCCTCTCTGCCCGCATGCATGAAAGACCGAACCTGAATCCACCATCTCATCTTTGTGATCTGCTTTATTGGTATATTGTTGTTTGTGACTTGTAATTTCAACTTGAGGCGAAAGCCAGGTGTGGTTGTGTTGTGTACTGAAAAATGGCAGGCGCAGGTACCAAAAGACAAACATCCCCACTTTAAAAACATTGCATTAGATACATATCCATATTCGCAGCGTGTGTACAGGTATACAAAAAGGGCAAAACCTTTTACTGAAGTGGTGCTGATTAGGGTTTAGGGTGCAACTTGAAAGAGAGAACAAGAAAACCATGAACAAGAGAGAGAGAGAGAAGAAGATGATGGTCTAACGGGACTTTTTTCTGGGCTGACACACATAACTCGACTAGTATCCCCGATTGCCATATATCCAACAAACACGATAACAGGTACATAACATACATATGCATGTATAACTACAGACATTAAAATTGTGTACATAATATGCACTCTCTCAAACCATTTTATTGTAAAAGAAAATACACACACGACATCATATTATATATTTTTTTCCAATAAACCCGATACCTAAAGGAATGCGTGTACGTACAAATCACGATTCATTTCTGTATATTATGTGCATACACACACACCACTGCATATATACCATTTTGTATATAAGCATGCAACAATTTCAGCATTGTTCACCATCAACAATTTAAACAGTCAAGAAAATCCATGTATCCATTATTGTACAGTAAACCTCGGGCTTTTTTCTGCATTATTACTGTTTTTGCTGCATATATATTGCATGCAGTATTGCATGATCCCTCGGCTCAGCATTCCACGGTAATACCATATAGCGTTTTCCGTCAAAAACCTCTTCACTTGACAAAAAAAATACTCACTCACTCAGGCATCATATACCTACGTACATCAGGTCGGAGAGAAAATATGTGATGAATTGTGTATGGTGGATGGAACACTGCAGTTTTCATTGTTGACTGGTGATTGTTGGGAGAAAAAGTGATGCTGCTGCTGAACTGAATGCCGCCGCTAATGATATATGCTTTTATGGAATTCGTTTTTTCCACACGGTAGCATTAAACAGGTAGTAAGTACACAGGGAGCAATAAGGTTCTCTTCTCGTTTTATCAAATTGTGTTTTCTTTCAAGACTGCTTTCTTTCTAAGCTACCTTACCGTACCACATTCCTTGTAATATTTTGACGTGCCGTGACAGCCACCGATTATATATATATTTTTTGTTTATAGCGAAACACGAAAATCACTATATTTTATTTTCTGCAAAGGTTTCCTTCCTCATTTATTGGCCGGATTTTTTTTTGTAATTTTTTCAAAGAATTTTTGTTTACTTGCCAAATTATTTTCCAAAGTGCCAAACCCGAAAGTTGATCGTCATCAACAGGAGCAATCCCTACGAGCAGCAGCAGGTATATCAAAGAGAACGCATCATATTTATTCATATTTTGTTTTTTGGCATAAAGTGAGAGAGTGCATCTATACTGATCAGCCAGCTTCTCTCTTCTATTGAGACGAAAAAGAGAAAATGTGATCAAGTAGTAAAGGGGAAAGAGAAGGAAGGAATATGAAAATGATTATGGTAGCTGATCGAGTCAGAAACCAGAGGAGAAACTAGTTCCATGCCAATCCAATCACATTGTCGTGATGTGATACAACCTGAAAGACTGACCACTTTTATAAGAACGTCTTCAAGAGAATCTCTTTTTTCTTCATGTGTATCATGTTGTGAAAGAATGTGCCTCAAGATATACCACAGGAGGAGTGAGGAAGAAAATGGCAATATGAGCTTGAGTCCACTCTTCTTCTACGGCGAAAGATGTGTCCAACGTTGTTGTTAAAACACACAAAATATAAGGTACAACATAGTATACAACGTATATACATATGGACATCAAGGGAGGTATATAGTGTGAGTTTGTAAGACCAAGTACACCTTTTTTATTGCAATAATAATGATGATCAGTGTGAGTGAGTAAATAAGTAGTAAAGTAGTAACTGTTACTGACTGACGATCATCAAGGTATCGTGAAAATGCTGACGATGAGGACGAGCGGAGCGAGTGATAGGGAGTAAAAACAAGACACTTGCTCATCGCGATATCCACTCATGCCACTCGTGATGCACTTCATTTGACGTTCGCTCTGTGTGTGCATATGTGGTCGTCGTGTCTTTGCTGGCTGGTCTTGAAAAATCCCATGGGTTTGTCAAGCTTCTCTAAAACAACTCCATGAGACGACGACGACGACGAGGAGGAGGAAAGGAAAGCAGCTCATGAAATAACAATAATAATACAGTCGTGTTGTCTGAATGACAAAAATATAAAGTGTATATGAAGTCGGATTAAGAGAGAGATTTTACGGAACTCATGACGAGCCAGAAAGTGTGCATCTCTAGTTGAAAATAAATGTGATAATCATGACGAGATTAGTGGAGGACCGAGGTCGGAAGAACTCTGGAGAGTCCTGGAGGAGAAGCACAACAATAGTGGGATGGAGTGATGCAAGTGAGTCTTGTTCGCGGTGTGGAGGGTGTATTGAAAATCGTAGGAAAGTCAGCCCCCGACACAAAAACTGGTTTCAGAATTCTAACAATATTCAGAGTGGAATTCCCCATTTGAACACATCATGGACGTTATTGATCTTATCAATAGCATTTGTGATAGGTAGTGGTATTGTGAAGGAAGTGTCTGCAATAGATTTGCACCCTCATGGAGGGATTTATCATAGAGAGGGTGGAAATGACTTTTACGCCTCATCTCAACAGTCAGACTTTGGTGGGGATGATATGATCATGACATGTTCGAGACCGGTCAAATCTTCCAGAGCAGCCAAGTATTTGGCTATTAAGCAGCTCGACATTCCGTGTGATATGGGGGATAAGAAGAGTGCATGGTGCAACCTGCCTGGAGACAAATATCCTTGGTAAAAAAAAAATGTACTTTTTTATTCTAACATGCTCCATTTTTACCCAACACATTATCCCGTCTACTCATATATTACGAGTTATATAGGGAAAAGCGTCTAGACGTAGAAAAATGGAAACAGGGAATGAGATCGGAAGAAGCCTACATTTTTTCTATGCTCATTTTCCCATTTTCACACACGCCTCATACGAAAGCTTGAGTAAAAAGAAAATAGGGGATTTTTTTTTCACGTTGAAAAAGTAGACAATGTGCTAGCTTGCACATAGCGTATTAATAATAACACATTTAAAAAAACATATCTTTTGTCCTCCTGCCGTAATCAACGTGCAAAGGGAAAAGGTGCGATGTTTTCTTTTTTATTATTATAAGATACGATATCTATATCACTCCGAGCAGGTTTCCTTGTTTGTTACACTGTCATTGTCAATGCTAATAGGGTCAGTCTTGTTGCAAAATAATTTTCATTGCATAGTTTTCCCAATAATACATGGGATGGCACTCATGACACAATGAGTCTCAAGTTTTATTTTTAGTCGAGTTTGAAAAGTGAAATCGCTTCAAACTTTGCATTCATATATTATGCTTGCCAATACGCAGTACTTACGGTTAGTTGTGTGTGTGTGTGTAATAACGTATTAAAACGTAATCTGCAGAATAGAAAAGCACCACTTACTTGTTTGCTCTGAGACCTGCAATTTTCCATTTCAATTTGAGCATAAGAGATGCAAATGAGGTTGCCATTCAGGAGTGCCATTTTAAAAGTTGAGAATTCTCATCATCAACATTACGACCATGCGCCTGGCATGAATATGAATCAAGTATAAAGATTATTATAAATATGTACATGCATAAGCATAAATATAATAAAAAGATATTGAAAAATAAGGCTTGCGTATTGAGAGGCACACACTCAGCTCAGGAAGATATATTGTCCCTGCAATGTAACTCATAAATGGTGGAATGCAGTTGAAAGTTTGAAAATGAAGTATTGACAATGAATTGCATTTTTTTACTTTGAAAATCTCTTCCCTTCCTCGATTCTTTTGTAGAAAAAAGAATGAAAGTCGACTAGTCATCGCTCGCGATACTCATTTACATGCCAAAAATATAAAAATTAGGTCATGGAAAAGTGAAATTTCACTTGTTCGCACAAAAACATTACGCACAACAGCAGGACAATCTACCATGAGCAATGCGATGTGTATCCTCCTGATGATGATTACAAGGAAATTCTAAATGTTTCAGGCATGCAGTTCGCCGATTTGTTTTTGAAAATCAAGGCTTGATGCGTCGAATGTATGGCGAAGTACGACAGCTGAGTCTGCTCCGAATGGAGTTCGAGGATGATTTGGATGATGAAGCAGAGGATGAGAATCACGGTCCACCACGGGCTCCTCCGCTTCCAGAGGATCACAGGCGAAACAGTATTTTGACTGAGGTGTTGGATGAAAGCTTACCAAGGATTTTGAGTGAGACACCGCCTGAGGATCAACTTTTGCTGAGGGACCACTTGGTGCGATCAACGCCAAGAAGTCTGACAACCCCTTCAGTTTCCCCGTCGACGAGCTCAAGCAGCTCTTCTACTCCGGTAATGTCCTCATCATCGTCCGAGGAGCAGGTTCGATTGGGGGCAAATGACACCACAGAGATCATGATGGGTGTGACAATGGACTCCATCTCCGCCGAAGTGAATGGCACAACGACGTCAGGAGACATACTGGAAACCGCTTCAACTGGAAGTGGAGACGGAAGCGTCACTGCGTCTACAGGAAATAACTTCAGTGTACGCAATGGCTTAGTGGAGGAACTTGTCACTGAGGAGGCAACGCAATCCACCGGTAGCATGACCGAAACGGAAAATAATAATGAGGACGAGACGCCCGTTATGACCACCACAGAGGAAATGGCAATCTTGGTGGGAGAAGACGTTGTTCCGGCTGCTGTTGTTGAGCAGCAGCAGCAAGTTGTTCAAACCCCACAACAACAACAACAACTTCATGATGAATTAGACATTGGAGCAGGAGGAAGCATGGGATCAGACGAATCCCACGATTTCCTCAACTTAGACAAAAATCACATTTTGTACTTTGATGATGTCGGGAAAAACAGGAGACCGGACAGACCTGCGGCAGTCCCAGCCAGCTGGGACACTGGAAACAGTGATTTGGCTTCTGTACAACCGGAGCAGCAGCAACAGCAGCAACCTGGAAAACTGAAAGCTGTGTAAGGGATAAATATGTTGAATAAATACTTATGAATTTTTGCAGAAAATATGCATGTATTTCAAATCAAAAGTTAAATTTATCTCTTTTGAATTGACTAGAAATGCGTGTCCAGTGAAGGAAGAGGTAGTGGCACCATACTGGGCAAACAACACACGTGGGGAAATCCTTGCCCTACTGAACCTCTACCCATTTGAGCAGTATATCCACTGGGAAAGGTGTAATCATGAAAATAAGCAAATGTTTTGTCGACAAGGGTGCAGGTGCGTAATTACAGAGGAAATTTGCAAAGCTGCCAATCAATCCAATATAAAATGCAAATTCGCAATATATATATATTTTTTGGGGGCTCTTTTTTTGCACAGATGCGAGCAACAATACAGACTTCACCGACTACTTGCCTTTGATCCAACGAATGAGTGTCGCGGGATATTCTCCGACTGGTTTCGTTTCCCTTCATGCTGTGTGTGCAGGTGCTATTTGAATGAATACGAGTTGATGATGCTGAACGCTGCTGGTCAAGAGCCAAGCGCGTCGGAAGCTTCATCAAAGTCCAGAACATCGGATAGAATCAGATCTCCGAGGAAAATACTCCTTGATAAGTTAGTCGATGGGCCAGATGTTCAGGGGGTGGACGATATGCATTTCTTCTACAAGCAGGGCTTCTACACGGAGCATAATCATGCACAACCAAGATAATTGTTTTTTTTAACAAAAAAAACATTATTATATTTATTATTAAACGTTGTTGTAAAAGAATCGTATTTTTTACAACTCTTTTTTGTCGTGTGATGTTATGTGTTAGAAAACTAAAAAAAAAGTATATTTCAGCCATATTTATTTTTTAATTTTGATCATATTAGAAAGCAAACCTAAGGAGAACAATTTTTATATATAACGTTAAATAACGTGTAGCATATAATTTATATATGATACTTCTTGCTTCTTTTGTTTTCGTATTATGAGGATTAATTTATAATATATAAAACTAGGTCATGTTTATGCTACCTTTGTACCTAAACTCTGTCACATTTTTCCGTGTTCCTGTACATCCGATATCTATTTTCGTACTTTTATTAAAAAAAAAATAGAATAACAGTAAATAATTAAACATTCTTTAATTTTATGACTAATAACGTAATACACCACGTATTTATTTTCGGAATCTCGTTGAAATGTATCTTCATATCTCATGTTTTATTTATTTATTGCTAATTGTTTATATATTATATTAGTTAATGTGTTTTGTTGTTGAATTTGAATCGCATTGTTGAGTTGCTTGAATAAAATATATATATTACATTCGCAATATAGTGTCATCAAGGCTCACGGACAAATGCTTGCATCATATTGTATATTCCTTTTTCTGGAAATGCAAATTTTAAATGACAAGTTCTCAAATTCTGGAATTTGTTTTTTTAATATTTTATATTGGGATTGGAAACGGATAAGTGACCTGCGGTAAACACGCTGCGTAAACGGGGGTCGTAGCAAACGATGATGGTATCGTGACCGTGAGTAGTACATCCCTTCAACGCACATTTCCAAGTTGTACGCATACTCAACTACGTTGGGATGAAGAATGGTTTGATATTCCTCAATTGACAAGTTTGACTCATACCTGAAGTGTCATATTGTATGAATTTCAGATTGTAAATTTTATTGTTACACTTTTTTTGGAGGAATTCGTACCAGTATTTCTTAATTTTTCTAGTGAACAACTGCTCCTGAGCCTGTTCCCACAAGTGATACGCTGACAGCCCGTCCATATCACTGAACACTGGGGTACACGCAGCTTGCACGAGGTCCACTATATTCCAAATGATCTCAATTATTATGTTATTTTTCGGACAGATTCTTTCCGGCCTTGGTTTCAAGATTTTGCACCCTGTCGGTCCTGCACCTACAATATCCTCCTCTTTGCTGCAGATCTGATGTATCTGCAATCGGAAAAACAAATTAGGAAGGGGAATGCCTGCCAGAGTATCTTGATCTATAATTCTCACCAACGGACTAGGACATCCTTTACTATTCGAATCAGAATCAAAATAGTAGTTGTTTTTCTTATTTTGAAAGGATAGCTGGCACATAATCAAAGCCGGTGCAATCCTATCATAACCCCCTTTACGAATTAAATCCCCAAAATATCGCTCATTGTTAGAACCATGAATCATGACAAAAATATGCATGGCAGTTTCCAACAACGCAGGGGACACAAATCGACTTGGACATGCGGCCTTCACAACTTGCATCCCCAGATCCAACAATGCCAGCGAAACATTCGGAAACTGAGGAGGGGGTACTGGTGGTGGGGCTAAGTTCACCTGCCATGCTCTCAATCTACGAAAAATATTCCTAGTCAAGTCCCTATTCTCTTGAGCAGCTATCTTATCACATTTATTGGGCAACTTTGGGCATTGTGTCCACGCCTCCACGAGTAATTCAAAGAATACAGGGTTTAAAATGAGGAAAAGGCACAGCTTCCATTCCATACTGAACAAATTTCAACTTACAAACAAATTGCAAATTCCTCAACGACCTATGCAAATAGCATAACTGTAGGAAATTTGCCGAATCAAAATATAGGTAGTGTAGTTACACACGATCAGCATTCATTACGAAAGAGATGAGCGCACGCTCAAGTGTTGGTTTTT
>JAANSN010006258.1:0-10856 GCA_036850665.1 Dicranocentrus wangi
TATATGCTGGCCAAAAGCCACCCTTATTTTTTCCCTTTGTGATTTTTATCCTCTCCTGTCTGATTATATAACAACTCAAGTTTCAAAGCGAATTTTTTGGTACGCATACATAAAAAAAATCTTACGCGTCGCCTTGCTTTCTTTGAAATGTCGTGTGCTCTAAGAAGGGGAGAAGACTTGGCTTATAGTTGAGAGAAGGCTGTAGTAAATCTCATTTGAAAATGGGATTGGATTACTGGAATAATGGGTTTTTAAAATCAGGATTAAATACAAAACTTATGAGCAAAATATATTAAGTCACGACAGTTTTGATTATATTTGTAACTGAAGTCTAACTAACTATTCCGAGGTTATTATGCATTCAATACTAAAATCATGGTTGACTTCACTCTATTTAGTACACAACATTTACTATTTATGCGTATTTATTGCGTTAAATATTATGCTCAATTTGTACGTCGTTATGTAATTAAGAATATTAAAGGTACGTGTATTACTGTACAGATTTGGACTTGATTTCGTCATTATATATCTCACTGTTAGAGCATTTGAACAAATAGGTGGTCGAAAGAGTGTTATTTTTCTTATCCATCCAAAATCAAAGTAGGTATTTATTGTCAACCCATACTGGAAGGAGAGATGCAGCCTCTCTCCTCCTCACGTTCTCAAGACTTCATTCCGGCGCTGCTACCCGTAATCTTTATCCCGATATACTATGCAATGTTGACTGAACAGGAAAGGTATTAAGGAGTTGAAATTGAAAGGGAGTGTGTGTTCATGATTAGTCCAAGAGGCATTTCCTCCGTCTTGGCGGAGCAGATGCAGCAAATGGCGAAAGACTTTCAAGTGGCGTGTTATCCATGTGTCAAGACGTGCCTGCCTACCTATAAAAACTCAAAAGACACCACCACCGTTTTCTTGACTTTCCCTATATTATAGATCCATTTTCCCTTTTGCGAACTTCCAGCTCTTACGATTAATATAGAGTGGAAGAGAAAATGTGTATGTACGTAGAGTTGGTGTGTGGTGGGCTTGAGCTTCGAGCCTGGTTCTGATATTTGATCGCTAATTACAAATTTTTCTTATTCCATTCCCCCCAAAATTCTCACTCTTACCCACGAGCCGTTTTCCACCGACTTGGCGTAGCTCAGGCCAGAGCTATAAGCAAACCAGAGAGGGACGAAGTTAGCAGATGCCAGGTTTTCACCATGCAAGCAAGAGATATATAATATTATGCTGCGGAACTCGGGTTTTATTTCTCAGGCTGAACGAACCTCCGATAAAAAGATTTCATTTGGTCTCATGCATTGCTCACCACCACCACCACCACCCAAGAACAGTTTACGTTTGTCAAGAAAAGGCCAGGAGGAGAAGGAAGGAAGGAGGACACAGCTTGCGTTTTATATTTTATTCAATTATTGTAACCAATTCAATTTTGGAGAAAAAGGAGGACTGCTATTACGGCCACTGTTACGTTACAATGCTACCACCGCACCGCCGCCACCACCGGCCCTACACTACTACACACTTTACAATATTAGAAAACGAATGGAAAATGGAATAATATTGTAGTCTATGTTTTCCTTTAATAATCCCATGCTCCGCCGCTATGCTTTCCTCCTTGACAATATGTTCGACGGAGCTTTTTATTGTCGGAATTGGAACGGGGATGTGGGGGAGGTGGAGTGGAGGAGGAGGAGGCCGAGAGCAAACTGAAAATTTGTACAAGTATTACATCTATAGCATTATTACAGTTTAAGAAATACTCCTTCCTTCCGTACGCCCATATTATCTGATGTCTGGCGTCCTTGATTTCAAGAAAAAAGAAAAAGAAAACCTCGACTTTTTGTTGTTGTTCTCCAGGTACTACTGCTACTGATTGGAAGGATAGAGTGGATGGAGTGGGAAACGACCCTGAGAATTTCAAGTGTGTAGTAGCAGGTGGCACGAAACAAAAAACATTAATTTTATTGGTGTAAACAACACACGCAAAAAATTCGAACGGGAAACTCTTCCTGAACATCACAACATCCCAAAACAAAATAATATGTCAGTACGTACACGCTTTTTAGCCTTTTTATTAGTAGTGAGGTTCTGCTGGGTAAATCCTTTTGTTTACTTCTTGCTCGGTTTCATAATTGCCAAAAAAGGAATGTATGAAACCGTGAAGCACCCCGACTTACACATGTTCTTCAAGTGACTTATTGACACATTTCAAGACAATTCCACACTTGAAAATAATTGACCAACAACGTGTCGTCTCCCGTCCTTGAGGAGCGTCTCAATCCCGGAATTATCAAATTCGCCCAACCCAACTCGACGACGACGACTCCCACTGTGCACAATGAAATTAGCGAAGGAAACCCCATGCTGTATGGATGAACGGTAGGGTAGCGTGAGCAAGGACAACGACAAAACAGTCCATACTCCATCCAGCTCTAATAATTTTCCATTTAACATCTCTCCAGGTCCCTCCTCACTCACGTAAACGTGGCGCGTCAGTCCGCACAAATATATATATTTTTCGCCAGTTTTTTTTTCTCTTCTACGAATCAATTTCACCCGTGTTTTCTTTTCTCCTCTTCTGTAGGAGAAAAGTGGAAAGTGATTTGGACAGAATGTAAAAAATTTACGGCGTGCTCCACTTTTCTTCCTATTTTCCCTCGCGCAAATTAAAAATATTCATATTTTCCCCGCTTTATTCCACTTGTTCCCACCTTATTATGCAATCCTTCACCAGCCTTCTTCCCTTTGATTCCCTGTGTGTTGAAAATGAAAAGTTGGTGTGGTGGCCATGGCCCGTGAAGTAGTTCCCATTTTGAGGCATTAGTGAAAAAAGGAAAGAAAGGATACATACATATTATTTGAAATGAAAAAAATGCTATATCTCAAGTATTAAATTAGGTAAAAAACTATTTACCTCACAATCGAGCAAATAAGTAATAAGGCGCATATAGTCTAAAAGGGCTTCTAATTTGCCACCAAACATCAACACTTGAGCACAGTCTCCAATCGTATTCAGGAAAAATAAAAAAGTATTCTCTTTTTTTTAGACAGTGAAAGGAAGAGAAAAAAAGAGCGAGAAAAAGGAAGGAAAACACTATGTAATGGGATGGGAAATGCGGGGGATAGCCAACTTCTCGGGAAAAAATATAATGACGAAAGCGAGAAAGGAGCTGTCATGATTTCATTTCTAAAAGCATTTTCTCGTTCCCCTCTTTCCCTCCATATTATTATGCCATTTTTCACTTTTTTGTTGAGATGTGGCAGTTCTACTGGCCTATTGAAGTTTCTTTGTTTGAATCACCAAAAAAAAACTCACGCTGACTAATATAGGCGCTAAGTGGAATATGCATGTATGAAAATCCTCATCACGGTCGACAGCAGCAGCAGCAGCCGTGGAAGAAAATAAGCAAGGGATGAAGAACCTTGGGCTTCTTTTCTCATCATCTAAACATTATGTTGATGAGAGAAAGGAAGGCTTGATGCGGAAATTTTTTTTTCAAGAGCTTTTTAATTAAAAATTCTTTTCCGCTTTTATTCACATTCACAAAATAATTCAGCTTCGGAATCATTCTGGCTATTTAAAAAAAAGAGAGTAAAAGTGGGCTCATTCCGAGTGGAAAAAGTTGCAGATACGTTGGTTTGGCTCGGCTGTTGAGTGAAACCACATTGTTCGGGTCTCTGGCTACTTCAAATCTGAAGACGAAAATGAATTAATTAGATTTGAAAGGAGGGAATCTGAAGAGATAAAATATGAAATCAATGATGTAACACCTCGGCGAACCTGTTTGTTGCAAAAATGGGATTTGCAAGTTTCGACGCCGTTTGTATATATTATTTAACATCGTTACGTAAATAATAGCTGTAGATTGACAAGCTCGCCATGTGGTTGTGTTGCAAGATGTATTAATCCAACTTGATAATTCATAAGTTCAAAAATGTATTGCAAGACTCACGTTGTTGGCGTTGCTGCAATCTCCCCAAACATCTCGAAGGGATTCTCCCGGCCCATAACCCCTCATCATTTCTTAAAAATCCAGATTGCACTTCCAAAGGTATGTAAACAGTTCATTTTCCATGATTAATGAGTCCCTCCCTCTCCTCCCTTAAAAGCTACAATGAGTTATGAATAGTCAAGAGAAAAATTTTAATATTCCACTCATTCCCAAAAGGCTCCAGGCCACTACGCATGCATAGCTGGAAATGCATCATAAATGCACTGCACAAAACTAATTTTTCAGGAGGAATTGTTTTAATTAGGAGTACAGAGGCTGTAGGTTTTAACCCTTTTTTACACCTATTCATTGACTACTACTACACACAACGCACTCACTCCCCTTTTTTGTAAATTAATAAAAAATTCAGGGCACATCCACCCCGTCGTCGTAAACAGAGCCGAGTCCGTATTAACATTAACCCTCTTTGCATGCACTTTACGAACCTCATCTTCAGCCTAATGCGTCATCCTTCATTTTCATTCTCGGCTTTTTCCTCCACCGCACCACTACCTACGTTTGCCTTGAGGGAATTGGACTCGTGGAAAAAGTGCATTGCATATTATATTGCATTGTGCCAACCCGAGTTGCATATCCACTCTTTAATTTACGTGAATGCAGCGGCGGAACAACAAGCAGAAGAAAAAAAAATGGGAAAGGGAGTCATTTTGAATGCAGCTTTGCACTCCAAATGAATAAATGAATGAATGAGGATAGGAGGAACTTTATAGAGACTTTAGGAAAACACTTGGAGGAAAGCCGTTGGGGGAAAAGGAAAAATATATATTTTTGTAATAATTTTGAAAATGAAAGTGCAATATGCATATTGCAGCAGATTACTCCATTGAAAAATGCATGGGTATTGCTTCCCGTCCAGCAGTTATCCACTTTCCTTATGTTCATCGCAATCCACATTCCGCATCGGATTTGGATAACGTAAGAAGAAGCTTGCCTTGGCTCATTTCATTTTTTCTTTATGAAAACGAGCCTTATTCAATCGTAATAATACATGAGCTCAATGAAAGGAAATTGTTAAAAGTGCACATTTTCTCCATCTGTGGAACTTTTTCGAATGGGATATGTACTATGAGAAAAAATGAAATTTTATTTTATTTTTTTCTAGCTGCATGTTGTATGGAATCAGATTTTGAGCAAAATACAAATTGAATAAGTTGCCTGAAAGAAAAAAAACGGGGGAAAATGTCTAAATGCAATTGTGCACTTTCAGAATATCTGCCTCCTAAAAGAATACTTCGGGAGTTTTCTTTCCTTCCTTCATATACGTTTAATCTCAATTTCAAAATGTGCATCAATTATTTATCAATATTTGTCTTTTGACCTTCTCCAGGATATTGTCTGTCTGTATATAGCACCGCCTCAGCTTGGAATAAAACACATTCCTTGAAATATACTTTGTCGTTTATTCCTTGCTGTATTTTCCAGACACACGCATTTCCCATATCCAACCAGCCAGCCAGCCGGCAGTCGTCGTCCCCCATTTTCCTCTTTTCCAGTTGTTTTGTACATTTAGAGACAGCTTAACAGAGGAAGGAAAGGTAATGTATGGAAATGAACATTATTGCGTTGAGTTGGTTGAGTCTGGCTAAATTTTTCGGTACACATTTTACGGGGAAAATACAAATACAACCTACCCTACCGACGTCGACGAGCGTCTTTTTATTGCCTTTAATGCGGGTGAGATCTTCTCAAGAGGTTTGAAACGATGTTTTTGTTTCGTAAATTTGAGTACGCAACTGCTCAATATAGTAGACTCTGGGTGAGTAAAATTGAGAGTGGTGGGTTTGGGGGAGATGGGAAACATTCAAATTCATGAATGAATGCACAACCATGGGCTATATAACGGGAATGGAGAAACGGCAGTTGCTACCATTTCCTATTTCCAATTTTTTTTATCTTATCTTAAACATATGCGTGTGTGGAGGATATGGGATATTATGATATGGGCTGCCCTTTAAAGTTTTTTTGTGCATCGAAGGGTGCATAGAATAATACTTAAAGATGCAGCCACACTGTCTGCAGAAAAGAAGTAAGTTGAAGTTGGAGCAGTGAAATAATCTCATGAATTATTTTTAACGCTGAAAATATAAAAAGTGCATGAGTCTCAAGGAGTACTCTACTCCTTCGTGCAGTTGCAGTAAAGTGTGCACTTTAAAACTTTTTTTCTTCAAAATCTAGTAGACATGCGTGCGGTTTAAAAAAATAAATGACTCAATTTCCTGACGCGACGTATCTGATAGGTATTATGGGTTATTGCAGGCTTATAATTGGGTTTTAAGAAATCATTTAGCGACACGGATCTCTCCAAAGTAAAGGTCTGCAAATTACGAGAATCTTATTTTTAAAATTAATTTTAATGATACCTTCACAGTGTCACACTCGAGGTGAACGGAATTTCGTAAGAATATATAGAAAACGAAACGTTTGTATGGGTTGTGCAAGACAAGCGCTAATTATTTCACACAGGTTTTTTTTTGCCAACATCAGGAAGGAAACACAGAATGAATACACACTTTCATTTTTTCCATTTCCTTACATAACTCAAAGCCCGGTAGTCAAGGCGGACGCTACCCTCCACAAAAAAGTGTAACAAAGTGAATGTCGTACTACTAGAAACGTGCCCAGGTATGCAACTCCGTTGACCATGTAGCACGCGCGGCTTGGCATATGCTAGGACATCATTTCTAGACGATTGTGATATTAGGAAAATTTAGAATGGTAATGATCTAGAAAATGAGCTGTTCATCTGCATTAATTTTCCTAATAAATCAGTTAGCTGTGTGGATTATGCAATACTTTAAGTTTTAGACAGCCTATTTGCCAGAATTACTTTTACTTTTGGGACTGCAAGTATAGGGATTGCAAGTGAAATCAGATTACAAGTTGTGACCCTTGTAGTTCCATGAGGTTAAAAACTGCGTCACTGATTGTGAGTTGCTTTACATGAAGCAGCACGATTGCAATAGCCATCCTTCAAAGCTAGTTTTCTTTTGAAGGATCATTATACATGCACAAATGATGCAATAGTTAAGACTCGGGTTATCCACTGAAATGCACTTGTTAAACAATCGCAGTCACCATTTACCTAATCTTTTCATTCATGAAACCACCAAGTTGTGTTGTGTTCTATTTTGAGAGTATGTGAATCAATCGTTTAAAAGCGATCGCCGACGAGGAGGAGAGCATCAGTTTCAGTTTTGCCTTCTCATTTCAAACAATATACCAAAAAAAGTGAGCAAAGGAAAATTTTGTTTTTTTGGACTAATCAACAAAAAGGCAGGAAGCATGGCTAAAGTTTCGGTAAGTTCTTTTGTGAAATTCAAAAAAAAATCCAAAGCTCATTTACAAATTGTTACGATAATTGTTTTTCTTTGCAGAAAGTGCTGTTTTTCCTCATGAATGGTCTGCTACTGACCAGTGCCATTCCCCAATATGGCCCTGGAGGTTCAGGAGGTGGTTCCTACGGTGGAAGTAGCGGAGGCGGCTCTGCCCCTCCAGCACCACCTCCACCACCCCCATCTGGAGGTGGCTCATACGGTGGAAGCAGCGGTGGTGGAGGTGGCTCATCTTCTGGTGGATCCTCATCTGGTGGCTCATCCTCTGGTGGTAGCAGTGGAGGTGGTGATCTCACTGTTCAATGCAAGGGTAGCCCGGACGGAAGTGGAAAATTCAGATACGACTGCTCCGGAGTGAACAAGGATGCCGTCACCCTCAAGACCGAGCACATCCTCTGGCTCGAGAATCAAGCCGGCTCTTCCCAAAATCTCGACATTGAAATTCCCAACTACAACGTTGACGAATTCATCAAGGCCGCCTACAAAGCTTTGGGACCACAAGACGGAGCCAAGATCAACATTTTGCTCAAGAAGCCCGATGTCACCTACAATGCTGCCAAGGATGACGCACCAAAGGCCCAAGTTGGAGCTCCCTCCGTTAGCGTCAACTACCAGCCCGTGCAAAAGGTCTCTGTCCACTACCCCACCGATAAGCAGTACGTCAGCGGTGGAGCACCAAGCGTCCAGCCTGGAGGTGGCTCCTCGTCTGCTGGTTCCACCACTGGAAGTGGCTCCTCTGCCGGTTCCAGCTCTGGAGGTGGTGGCTCATCTGGTGGAAGCTATGGGGGTGCATCGGCTGGCCCAGCTCCTGCTGCCCCAGCTGGTGGAAACTACGGCGGTGGTGCTGGCGGCGGCGCTGGGGCTTATTCCCGACCCCAAAGAGAAAGTGGCTACCGCTACTACTTCATTCGTCAGTAATCGATTGTGACGATGATGTGATGAGCTCCAATAATTAATTAACGGTTTGTAAATTATTACGGCACACACTGGCGACGAGTGTGACGGTTTTTACATGGAAATTACCTGGTAAGGCTTTAAACTCTACTCCCTTTTATAATACCCTTTAATTTCCCCCACTACCTACTTAACTTCTTTTATTAATATCTTAAAGTTCCGGAACGATGATGATAATTATATGAAGAATGTGTATATATATTTAGAGTGTTGGTATTCTTGATCAGCTTGTAGATGAATTTCTAGTCATCAAATTACACCCTTTTCTTCCCTTTTCAACCTAATTTTCACATTTTATTACCTACTAGAGCATTGTAAATACATATCTGTTCTTTTGCGCAGTTACCGTTCAGCTAAAAAATCTGCCTTTTCTGTTTCTCTGATTTCCCAAAAGAGTGCCCCGCTCATTAAAAATAAATCAGCATGTTCAAAACGAAAAAGCCCGTGTTGCCTTATTTATTTTTCCCCATGTTTTTGTAATACCACCAACAACGACGACGTTGCATCCGCATCCGCCGTACTATCATCATCAAACATTTAAAGCGCCGTATTTCTTGCATAAAATTGGATCCAAATCACAACATATTTCAGCTATTACCCGTCGTGTCTGGCTACAAATAAGCCGGTTCGCCCTCTTTGATTTCATCACCAACCCTCCGCGCTGCTCCACATCTATACCTCCCTTTCTACTTAGAATGATGTTCAAACCAGACGAGCGTGATTTTTTTTTATTTAGGAAAAAACCCTTTCAAAGAATCCTCCAGCAGCATTATAACAGTCACAACAGCTGGAAATGACACACTCTTGAGCCGACAAGAGGGTTGTTCTATGAGCTCGTTCTACAAATACATAAAATCATTTCCCATTTCAAAATCGGGGGAAAAACTTTTTTTTTGATTGAGCTTTACTTTATACTTTAGGAAAAAGGGCAACTGGGAATGGCAAAAACAGATTTTGATCCCAATTTTTTCCTTCTTCTTCCTCTTCGAGCATTCCAATACGTGTAGCAAACTGTGAAGCAGCTCTCATTCACTCATTCCGTCCCCAACAACACTCATCCCGGCGACGCGACACAGAAACCCACACACTCCAAACTGTATATTCTCGTTAAACGTATACGAGTGCTGTTCCAAACTTGGGATGAAGACGGAGGGTGAAATTTTGTGAGAGACGCAGTTTTGACTGACGGAATGTGACAGTTCCCACTTATTAGGGTACAATTCCTAGCGTCGTCTCCTCTACATCTTGTTTAAAATGGGAATGCAGAGGGGAAAAATAATGCTCATTGGCATGATAATGCTAACGGTAAATGCAATCCTTCTTGGGTAATTCCGTGTTGCATCATGCTCATGCAGTTTAGTAATCTGGATCTGGAGGGAAGTGAAGCAAAAGGGGAAATTTTTTTAGACTGGAAAGGGCTCTCGAATCGTATTTCTAGGAAAAAGCTGCTAATGTTCGTGTTTTTGAGGAGGAGGAGGACGAGGATGCATTCGAAAATGAAAAAAATAATTTTCTTGAGTTTCGAGGAAAACTCGTCTTGCGTTTGAACGTGTGTTTTCGAGCACGTATCTCACGCACAGGCAGAGCGAAACTCCTAATAATTTCGCTCCAAAATATATACTTTGCCAGTTTAAACGGGGATGTAATGATCTCTGCAATTATGTATGAAAATAATATAATTTTAGGAGCATCCCAAACAATAATTTTTGTCAGCCTTCTTGCTTCATTTTCAAGTTCAACGAAATGCAACTAGTTTAACACGAGGAGGAGGACGAGGGTGAAATAACAAGACGAAATTTTCTTGGGAAGAGTTGAGTTGGTAGTTGGTAGACCAGTTGTACACGACTGGGATCTGTTTCCTACTCCTTATTACGGAACAATAATCATAATATTACGAAATAACAGCAGAGCAGAATGGAATGGTGAATAGACTTGTGTTTTTCGGTTGTGCCGAGTTGTTGAAGATGTCAATGAGTTTTTCCATATGGAACCGTTTCGTAAACTGGAAGGAAGGGAAAACTCTCTAAAGTACATACATATTTTCGGGGAATCATCCCATGTTTCTAATGAATTTTTGGGGTTTTCTTTGATGAAATTTTAAAAACCGTCCTTGTATCTCCTCTCCTCCAAGTTTCAACTCACGATGATTTCATTGTGCTACATTTTGCTGGGGGACGAAAAGACAAAAAACAAAAGAGAGGAGGAATACCATTGAGTTTTTGTCAGACTCACACACAAAGTCAGCGAATTTGCGAGTCAGAGCGAGCGAGTCAGAGCGAGTTTGCGAAAAGTCAGCGAAGCGAATTTGTTAAAGAGGAAATTTGTCTGAAGGATATGTATTTGGATAGGACCAACAACGGATGTGCTGTGTGGACTTTAATGCGTGCACTTGAACCCTGAAAACGCAGTCTGCGGAAATGCCTTTGTGTTTACAAGAATACCCTTGACTTGTTGTCATTACACACAAACGCGAAGACTACTACTTTGTGTGAGTAGGGTGAAATTTTTCCCAAATAAATAATATACTTTTGTTTAAATGTGTACACACACA
>JAANSN010006259.1:0-10854 GCA_036850665.1 Dicranocentrus wangi
CCATTTGCATTTGAACGTCCGACTAGATAATCATTCTTGCCCTGTTCCATCCAACAACGTCATTCATCATTATCAAGTTTAGTTGCCAATTCCAAATTCCAACTTTAAAAGTATTTTTTCAACTTTGCTACTTATTAGTAGTAATAATATGCACACCTTGCGAGTTGCAAAATCCCATCCATCTGGATTCATTGACGGCATAAGGTGTATTCTAGTTTTCTGTACAAGAGGTAGTATTACAGGATCATGATTCTGATAACCGTCACAAAGTTGATCCGCTAGCTTGAGAAGAAGCTCCCGTCCCAGCACCTCATTGCCATGCATGTTGGCAATGTATTTAAATTCTGGCTTCACTATTTTCCAAAAGGGTCACCATTCAAACATTTTACAGCATATTATTACAAAACATCACGACCCAAATTACATAATAAATTGAAGAAACGTTGTTGAATGAATGAAACTTACATTGCTCATGTTGTCCTGGATGAGTGGAAAACTCGATAACGTAGAGTGGTACTCCTTGTACCGAAGTCTCTGAAAGCGTATAAATCCGCGTGACATTTGGACAAGCCTGATGAACTGTTTCTAGCACCTTGAGAATCTCTGCGTTGTTGTGATGTTTAAACTGATAACTTGCCGAGGCAGTAACCAAAATGGGCAGGAAAATCCATAGCGCAAGTGATTTGGGGAAGTGGAGTCGTCGACAATTGCTGAACATTTTAAAATAAGTTAAATAAATTTTAAAATTTCTAGCACAACCCACTTCAACTTGTCTGTACTTGCGTCTTGTTCAACTTATTCACAAATAAGTTTGAGGCAAATTGCCTTTTCCAGTTCCAGGAGTCTCAGCGTAGCAGTTTCAGTTTCTCTGCATATGTTTTATATTAATAGCGGGGGAGTTCAGGTACGTTAGGTATTCCAAATCCTTTTGTGTGTTGTGTATCTTATTTTATATACATTAAAAATATTTTTAGAGAGCCCTATCATATTTTTCCCCACTACATCTTCCCCTGCCTGCCTGTGCCTACTCTCTCTCTGGTTTTATGTTCCTCAGTTGCTGGAATATTGATGAATGACGCACTTGACCGTATACCATCTACACTCGCAAAACTTTCCTTATTGATTTACTTACAACTTACGTGCTCACCACCATCACACATCTCACTTGCACACTTTCTGGAAATAGTTTGGAATGTACTACGAGTAGCCTAAAAAAACAAGCAAGGCAGCAGCATTCCCTACGACGCGACGAACCTCTCCGAATTCCCGTTAGTGCCACAGACGTTGGGTGGCATGAATGAAGTCGTAAGCTACGGTTATTCGGGCTCTTCCGACGACGACAGACCAGGGCCACAAAGAGCATAATAATGTCATTTCTCTGGAATCCTTCCTTCTGCAACATCTCTCTCTCGCTCTCTGGGATTTTGTAGTCTGCTCACGATCTGCAATCAGATCCTTATTTCACCAGGTGTTCGCCAACAAACTTTCAACAAAGAGCTTTCAATGATGAAGATGAAAGTCTGTTTCCGTGCCGTCATTCCAGAGTAAAAGCTCTATCCACTCACACTCTATCAATTAAAAAAGCCACCTTGCAATTGGCAAGTGTTTTTTTTCTAAATCAAATACAAAAATGTATTTATTATCCCTTTTGGACCATGTGTCGTAGAAATCCTATAATATTTTCAATGGGTATAGGTTTCTCAGAGTAAGTAATGCGCGTAAATCAAGGTTATTATAGGTCATTCTTTATTTGATAATTCACTTCAGGTTTAATTATATTGTTTGTTGCAGTTTGAGTGAAAAGTGATGATCATAAATATGATATACACAAAATTGAATACTTGTCTTGTGTGTGTACCTACAAGTTTTATCCGCAGCATAATGAGATCATAAGACAATGACCAATAAAAGTGCTAACAAATGAATGCTGCTGCTGCTTGCATAACATAACATAAACTATTTTCTTGTTGGACTCACAATAAATCTGAGCTATTGTATCTGCATCCGTGTCGTGTACCTTACACGACATTCTGTGGATTGTATTATTATAGCACACATAACAGGGTCTAAAGATATGTGATTACAGCTACCGTCCGCAGTCTTTGGAGTTTAATAGTAAGCAATGTCATTTCTGACATCTCATATTTGTGCCTGGTCCTGGTCTGCGGTTTCCTATTGAGATTGACGGACGCAAATGTGATATATATATAAGCAATCGTAATACGTAACGAAAACGATGCAACATGGATTTTTATACTGCTGGCATGCATAATGTTCCATCTCCACATATAAACCATATATACGGTGTGAACGTGAACTACCACACAAATTGTTGTTGTAACCTACCCTTGCAGATAGACTCAGACTGGTTTAATGGGTCTTAGTCCCAGTCCCAGTTATTATGCAATGTAATGAATGGATTATTTTAAATTACGCTATATTTCTATCAAAAGGATTATTCATTTATTTTCGTCTGCGTCTGCATTAGTCGGCACTGCACAAGCGTTCGGCTTCTGCTACCACACCATCGCATCGTCAACGTAATCTCCGCCTGGCAATGGCCACATTGGCCACTGACGTGATGATATAATATGCTTTTAAACAAACATGATAAATGTTTTTCTTGGATAAGGTAGCTAGGTATATTGTTTGAAAACATGATCGTAATCCCGTGATAGCTGTTAATTGAAATATTCAAGCAAAGTTTATGACATGATTCGCTAAATGACTAAAAATCTCAATTCGCTAAATAGTGAATAAAAAAACTTTTTATGGTCTTTCAACGGAAAATTAGTTTATCCTTGTAAGCACGTCACATTGTGTATTCTAGCTAGAGTGTTTGGCCAGCTCATTTTTCAAAATTAATATGCATAAAAATTTAAACAGGATTAGCCGAATAAAAGGTGTAAAGCCATTAAAAATATATGGAAACAGTGTCATTTTTGAAAATTAGACAGGTGATTCCATTCCGACCTATAAGGTATGAATTGGCTGCAGCAGCAGCAAGTGGCTGGCAAGCATACTAATCAACTGCTCACGGTTCCGTCGTCGTCGTCGTCGCCGGCACAAACGAAAAAATCTCCCCTTTGCGCGCTTTGATGAAATAATATTATGACTCATCTTTGATGTAACAATGTGTTCAGATCAACTGAATTCAGCGTGTTAATTTTTTTTAACTATTATGATAAATGCTGGCTGCTGGTTAGTCGTCAACTGTGCCACTTTGAATTCAGACCAACCCTTAATATATTATGCACAGTGATTCAAGGAACCCTTTTTTTATTGACGTTTTCACTTTTTTGCTAAAAGGTAAAAAACTGCATTTGCTAGCAGTTTGCACTAAATTGCACAATTTAAAAAAAAACTAAATGGGCCCTGTGCCTCTAGCAGTGTGTGAACACGTGCCAAATTAGCATTCGTTTAAGATTCAGTTTCAAATGCGTTAGGTACTTGTAAATAAGTATATCGCTACTACCAAACCGGCATGAATCATGTACCACCGTCTGGGTGGGGGTATGAGCGATTAAAGTGCACCAGTGTGTGGGGCCAAGAAGGCAAACTTTTTAATTAGCAACATGACATGATTCACCAAGATTATACAACATTTGACATCCCACGTCATAAATTTTGACAGAAAAATGGGGAAAAAACTCTTGTCAAGTTAAAATGACATAAATTTTACCACGTTTGAGCACGCCATTTCATACCCATTTCCTTCCTGTGTTTTGCAGTAAATCTAAAATGCTCTGATTATATTTTTTCCTAGAGCTTTTGGCCCTTTTGTGTTTTTGAACTTTTGACTTGGCCACACACTCGGCTGCAATCTCAAGTTGCAATCGTGATTCCTGTTTAACCTTTTTTTGTCAAATTGGACAGTGTAGTCCACGTCCACACGTCTACGTTGGCCTCGCCTTTCTGCTCAAAAAAGTCGTTAGCAATCTAGATGAATCTTTGCGAATCTAGCATGAATGTCAACAACAGACGATTTCCTTCCTACAATTTCATTCCAAAACCAAGTACAAGGATGTATAATAAAAGGATCAACTTGAGGAGAAGCGTCAACCTTTTAAAAAGATCCAAAATTGTAGCAGTTTTTGGCAAAAGTATAGAGAGCAAGTCAAAGGTTTTTAGGTTCATCTTGTAACCTGTAATTGATGTGTTTAAATTCGTGAGACGCAATTGCATGTGATGTGGCATAACATGGTAATAGTAGATTTTCACCCAAGCAATGTCATACTCTGGTGACATCAGAGGTGTACCATCAAGTGGTTTTGAAGCTTTCTTTGGTCATTCACATAACATAACATTGAGAAAAATGATATTGAAAAGAAATGAAATTCACGACTTGTCAAACTATATCAGCAGCAGCACAAGCACCCATGTCATTGAACTGATTCGAAAATAGCCACATTTAAACAAACGCTAAGAAGGCCTCTTCCCCCATTATTATCGCTGGTTCCACTTTTTAATAAAGAAATTATGTCAATCCTTGTTCCCACATTGGCTCATAATCTAAATTAAATTACTACTATAATGATATTCTGATGGTTATATGGTACTACTACTATTGGCAAAGTTCACTTGAGATAATTGAGGTCCACCTTAATTCATCTCGAAAACATTATAATTTAGGTATCTGCCCATCATTTTTGTTTGTATTCAGATCAAAACTCCATTTTGTGAAGTTTTTTTTTTGATGGTGGCTTCATCGTTTTCTGCAAACGGGCAATTAGCCTGAATCATGAGCACGTAAGACTACGATGGCTCAAAAACACACGTGGCATTGATATTGAAAGTTAGATAATCCCAAAATTTGACCAAAAATTACAAACATAAATCGTGATTCATGCTTTCATCATCCTGATTTGAAATGATTAGTATTAGGTGGTTATATTAGCATAGCACAGAAAAAAAATTTAAAAACAGAGGTTGCAAGTTTTTCCTAAGAATTACGGTCAATGCTGGATTGTGTGTACACACTGAACTCGTCATCATCATCGCTGTACCCAAAATAGCTATAAAATAAAATACCCAAAGTTTTAGAGACGGTGGTAACGGTGAACGGATCGAGTATTCTGATATACCAGAGGACAATGCACACACAGCAGCAATATAATATCATTATATATCATACCCACATGCAGATTAATCATAAATTAGCAATTTACCTGGTGGCTATCCATCATCTGCTTTTTGTATTGATCACGACATTGTTTCTGAAATTAATTTTTATTTAAAACTGAAATGATGACGCTCCTTCAGAAAGGTAACGGCATGATTGAATGGCAGCCTTCAGCCTTGCATTCCCAGCCAGACTAATAGTCGATTCTGAGGGACTGGAAGGATGCAATGACGGTGAGGCGAATAGTAGGCATGTTTTCCTGTCTGTAAATTATCGCTAATGGATCCCAGCCGTAGGTGCCAATGACGCTGACTGTCGTCAAAAATATATTTCTAGACGTACAATTTTTTTTAATCTTTTTTTTCTGCAGTTTGGTTGGTTGGATCACTTGCTGCAGCTAATTGAAGTAGAAGCCCATCTAAAATGTCAAATTAGATTACATTATTTTATTATTTCCCCTATAACCAACCGGATTGTTTTGACGGAGGACATCATATAATTCACGTGACGTATAGGGAGTGCTGGTATGATGGTGAGCGTGTTACAGAATAGGTAGTTAACCACGACATTTTTTAAATAATATTATGACTAGCAGCATCAGCGGTGTGTCCAACGATGGCGATGACGATGATGCTCACAAAGTCACAAGAGACACAAAACGCTTTGAGATACCATCTTTCTCAAACCACCCACTTTTTTCTTCGAAAAAAAAAATCAAAAGTGCATGCTGACTGCAGATACATCAACGAAATGGTTATTCAGGTACTTATTATGGTGTACCATGATATCTTGTTGTCACGTTTCACACATTTCTAACTTAAGAGCTATTACTGTAGATTGCATTCTCCTTTGTGCGTAAAATTCATGCGCCTTAAAGTTGCCTACCTGTTGTAATGTAGCAATCGGTGCTTGGCTAGCTTTGCATGAAATTATATAACGCTAACCATATGAAACAGGGGTCATCAAGCTATATACAACAAAGCGAAGCAACAAAGCTCTTATCAGGATCAACAAAGCGCTTGCTTGCCTGCTCGTTGCTTGTTGGTTTTTTCCAATCCAGGTCTGTCTATTTTTCGAAACTAAACCTTTTGGTATAAAAGGGTGAACTCCGTCAGAAGACGGTATCACTTGAGCCTTTGGTCTCGAACAATATAGAAATCGCAAAGAAAAACTCTCACAGTTTCGGAAATTCGAAAGAAAAAAAATCCGTTTTGTGACAAAGGGGAAGAATCTCATCTTAATTTAAAATGAAGCAATTTGCCGTAAGAATAATAGTAAAAGTTAGAGATTTTTGAGTGTTGTATATAACATTTAGGTGAAACATATTGGTTGGTTGTGTGGTTTCGAACTTTCGACTCAGAAACTTGTTTGTTTTTGAAGGTGATTTTTGCCGTAGCTGCACTCGTTGCAGTCACCTACGCCGAAGAAGCCGCCGCCGCGGCAAAGGACTCCAAGAAAGACGAGTTGGAAACTGCGGAGGGAAACCATTACTCTGGGCTGGGTGCTTATGGAGGCTATGGGGGTAGCGGGTTTGGAGGTTACGGGGGAGGTGCTTATGGAGGAGGACTTGGAGGAGGATACGGAGGGGGATACAATGGATGGAATGGCGGAGCTGGAGGATTAGGTGCTGGATATTCAGGATTAGGTGGTGGTTACGGTGGCGCTTACGGTACCCCAGGGTTCTCATATGGAGGAAGCTACGGTATAAGACTTGCATTTTGAAATGTTTTTACATCCATGAAAATGGTGACATTTACGATTATGAACTGGCTCACAGGAGCTTATGGTTTGAGTGGAGCTTATGGCCGTGGAGGATATGGAGGTTATAATGGAGGTTATAACGGAGGTTATAATGGAGGGTATGGGGCTGGTGCCGGAGGCTGGAACAGAGGCTATGGCGGCGGATACGGTATGAAAAGTTAGCCGAGAATGTGACTACACTAAAATTTCGCTCATAATTCTATGTGAAGTTTCTCACACAAATCTTTTGTTGATTTCAGGTGGTTATGGTGGTAAGTTTTGGAGATTCGTTTAACTACCTGAAGTATTCAAAGCCCTTCACTTTTAAATAGAATGGGTAAAGTATAGTTACGTTTGTATAAATGCACTACAATTTATTTAGGATTCGGAGGACCAGGATACGCAGGATTGGGTGGGGGATATGGTGGTGGCTTTGGCCGTGGGTTTGGTGGATTCGGTTAGACCCAAAAAATATGTTTCATTCTTGCAAAAACAAAACTCTTTTTAAAGAACATTTATGCAGGATAAGAAACATGCGGATTCACACACACGCGCAAAGCAAATCTTGCACTTTCACATGCACATACAGCAAAAATTTACATTTGCACCACTTCCACAAGTGCATCTCGACGATATACTAAAACCCTTTCTTGTGGTTTGCAGGAGGTGGATACGGAAATAACGGATGGAGCGCTACTGGAGGATACTACGGTTAAATATGTGCTACATCAAGCTCATTATCAACAAGACTCCAGCCCACATAAATTAATATACTTATATACGACATTGTAAAAACGAACAATCTTGTTGTGATACTGTACATTTCTGTATTTACTATATTTACAGGGATGTCGCATGTCATGCGCATTCCACTTCATCCAGCCATTTCCCATATATCCTTAATGTTCTGTATTTAAAACAAAAGCTTCGTTTCGAGTCAATTAGAAATTCAAGCAATATCACGAAGCAAAACCTTGCAAGTCAGTATGTATTACCTAACAATATCCGTTCCTATTTAAATTCCAAAATCTTATAGCCAGCAAGCGGTTGCTCACAAATTGTTACCATTTATAATTTGTACATTTTTGTAATGCTTGCAAAAAAACAACCAGTATTTCTTGTATACGTTTGTAAATCATTAAAGAATGAATATAACAGAAAAATGAACTTTTAAAGTATTATCAAATGTCAAAATAAAATCATAACTCATTTATTCAAAAACATTCAAAATCATATTGCACAATCGCGATATCGCATCACATTTCCACATTCTTCCAGCTAGAAATTCTTCCAATAGGTTCCGTTCCATGTCGTAATAACATTTGGGGTATTGGTATTCACAAAGCTTTTCGTCTACTCTGTATTAAGGATTTGCTCTAAGGGTCCCGGCAGGCTAATGAATGAGGTAAGTTTCATCCCTGGAACACTTTAATGATGAATGTATGTATATCTTAAACCATAACACGAATTCGTTTCAACATTTAGATATTCTTGCTCAAGACGTAAATCTGCTACCTATGTTTCTACACATGCTATAACGGAAAAACGCAAAATGCAATTTGAACGGCTAAAGTGAGCAGATGGCTGAAATGGGAAAAGTGTCGGATTTGCCCAAAGGTGGGATCTCTGCCCAAAGCTGCAAAGGCGGAAAGTGTGTTTGTTGTAGTTGTGGTGCATCTTGTATGTTTGTATTTCGTAATAATACTAATAATATATTCTTCGATACCTTACCTTTACCTACCTGTAAAAATTCTATTATTTTGTGCTGATCACATCACACCTGATCTTGATCTGCCTCTCTGTATGCTTTTGTTTTTACATAATAATTATTATTAAATTTGGAGTTCCAGGGATCTCATCTGATACCTGATGCCTTATCGGGATTTAAAAAACAACGATAATAATATATAATACCATCACGAACTTTTTGGAATATATCAGACAGAACGAACAAAAAAGGTGATAGACAATTAGCTAATTGCCATATAATGTCCCAAAATAACGAGCCTAGTGGGGATGGAAGCACTACCAATAACCCTGAACCACAGACTTCAGGTAGGTCGTATATAAAACTTTAAGAGATTTAATAAAAAACCCTTTGAAGCTAACTATCGAGTTTTGTTTTGAGCCCGAGCCTTTGAAATTTGGAAAGTAGTTGCTTTTAGGGATACTTACTACTACTGCATTGATACTTTTCTTGATTGATAGTTTGCAAATCTGGTAACATTGTGTTTTTGAGGGTTATTCGGTTTTGACATTTCTTTTGTACATTTCAATGAAGAATAATAAAACTAATCGTGTGTGCATATTACTAAACTAAAAATGTTTTGAATTGAAGGTTGTGAAATGACGGACAGCATGATGAGTATGGATATCAGAGAACAACATGATCCATCCTTGGATCATTTAGCACGGGCTACTTTTGACAAGACTGCTGTTTACCTCCAAGGAGAATTAACTTTAGTTCAGGTGAGCTTGTTACAAGTGGTCTTGTTGAAGAAATTATGAAATATTTAGATCATTTAGATTATATTATACTATTTGTAAAAACATGTTTTCATCGGATCATCTCTTATTACAGGAAGACTACAAGCTCTTGGAAAATTTGAACAAGGCAACAGCTTCCAAATACTCGGACATGAGGCAAATTTCTACGAACGTTGCAAAAAGTTTACACGACCTCAATGACAAATGTGGGTGTTTATTTGCTCATGTAATACAATTTATTTGGAGGATGTTTGTTAATTGTGGATTTTGACGAATTTCATTTCAGATAAAAGCTTAGAGCCGCATCTACGGCAAATTGATCAAATCGAAGACAGCGTCAATAAATTGGAACAGGCAGCTTATAAATTAGACAGCTATTCGAAACGCTTAGAGGCGAAATTTAAATCTTTAGAGAAACGTCAGTAGTTACGTATATATTTGAAGTATTACTACGTTCTATCATTTTTGCATTTACAGATATCAGTCTGACTTACCTTTCGATTTCGAATGTCAGGAACAGGGAATTTGACGATGTGTTGTAAATTGTTGTGATTATGCCACAATCCACATCCATGATAATATATATCGTTAATGAATCAATCAGGTACAAATGCGGTCATTTTATTAATGCATAATCAGATTAATCAGTCAGAATCAGAGTATGTATACTCGCTTCTCGTAAAAGGATTATCAGCATTTTGATAGTTTCTTTTTATTAATACATAATAGTCGCATAGATTTCGTGAACATTCGTATTCATTCAGTATAATATGTACTCTGGTACCTTAAGTACGAATAAATAAACTAGAGTAATTAATATTACACTGTCAAAATTATTACATTTCTTATTTGGTTGCTGTAAACCGGTATAGTATACCTAAAGTATATAACTTTTAGCCTTTTGACTATGTCTGGTAAGTATTGGCACGATATTACACATAGACTTTTTTTTAAATGTCGTTTCATAAATACACTTACAACTAACTAGCATTTTGCGCTGCATTATATTATTTTTCATCACTGGTTGATTGCATATATGACATGATTAGACGTATATGGTTTGCCGCTAGTGACTGACGGTAATGTAAATTAATAATAAAAGCAAAAACTAATCATAAATTGTTGATTTAACCCTGAATCTAAATTGCGAGCTAGCTATAATAATAATTTAGCAGGTATAACGCTCCAAGTTATTGGTGGCACGAGATCTCTTTCACAAAATTTCCTTCTACATATTGTTAAATTAGATCAAAAGGCAAATTATTACTTTGGCTAACAAATGACGGTAACTTCTCTAACTATATTGCATTGACCGGGTAATTTTGTAAAATTTTGTAGGCACTAGTCATGCAGTCATGATTATTTACTAATAATTTAATAAAACAGAAGATATATTGAAACTAAAGCTGAAATTAAGAATCGTTACTAGCAATTCAATAATTATTAGATTCACCCAGTAGTTCTACCCAAACAACTGACAACTGTATAGCTTCTTTAATAGGAAC
>JAANSN010006260.1:0-10854 GCA_036850665.1 Dicranocentrus wangi
CCTTGTATGGTTTTGCAGTACATGGCTAAATGCTAGACAGCTCAACATTTTTATGAAGGGAGACACACACGTGCTTATACATTTTGCTTATGACAACTTGGGAATGGAATGGCTTTGTTCATCGAAAAACATTTTCAGCTTGGTTCTCTCTCTAGCTCTATAGTAGTGAAGCTTGGGCTGAACACCCAACTTTTCGTTTCTCTTCTTTACACACAAGTCCAACCAAATGGGTTGTAATATGTAAGAAGCCGTGTGTTGATCAGTTCAGCTTTGAGTAGAGCGAACAGGCAGGCAGGCAGGCAGGCGAGCAGTCAGTCAGTCTCTGATTCAAAGCTATACTATATGCTCAAACTAAACTCAACTCTTCCGAGTGTATTGGGATTTTGCCGTTTGCTACTCCACACACAGAGATTATATTTTTCTCACTATTCACGTGCTTTTTCCACTGCCGAAGCCTACGTTGGATTGCCCCAACAAAACAGAAGTGGAGTGAACGCGAGCCAGAGAACAACAGAAGTTTGTAAAGCTCTGTGGTTGATTTTTCTGTGTGCATTCGCATTCCCTCTCCCGACTTGTGTGTATTGTATGAAGTTTGTTGAGCATGGAACTCAACTCCTGCTGCTGATGTATTCATTTCCCCTTTACCTTTAAGTCTGTTTTCCCTTTCGACTCATTACCGTCTTGGCCCTTGACCAAGGTGCATCGCATCTCTGATCATCATTGTCATTATTATTCTCTCACTTTTCCCAACACCGTCAAATTGCCAATGTATACGATTATTGTTGTCATCAAGTGAGCCGTCTGGAGAAAAAAAAGGGAGAAGCCAAAATTGTTATTTGATCAGTTACGCAGATACGATACGGTTATTGGGATTTTAATATTGAACAAACAACAAACAAAAATATTCGCCAATCAGGAAAAAACGCACGTGGGGAAGGAGGAAAAGCCATGTGAAAAGGGGAGCTCTTATTGCGTTTATTTGGAAAAATTGAGAAAAAGTTATTTGTCATCGGGGTACTTTGAAATTAAGATTAGCAGAACTTTATTATTTTACCTTCCACATGGAACCTCTCATGTGAAGTGATAACACTGAAAAAAGTGAGTGAAATTCGAAAAAAAAAGTTTTTAAAAATTTGTGAGGTGGGCAATAAATTGCAAGAAAAACGAAAAACAGGAAAAAAGTGAATCCGCTTTAAAAATCAAATTGTGAAAAATTGATATAAACATCATAATTTGCAAAAAAAAATTGCAAACTTGTTCAACTGTCACCTCTCATCACTCACTCACTTTTTTGACATTTCTTCTTCAAATCCCGGTTTGTTGTACCTCGGTGAAAAAGAAAAACCACACAACTTGTGTGAATGAATGGTCAAGTTGAGCCATAAAAATCAGACCGCTTGAATCATCATCATCATCAGATTTTGTGTGAAGGAAAAGGTCTGCAGCAAGGTGTCCCACACTCGAAGAGGATATCCCAAAACGAAAAAAGGAAATATAAAAACGAAGAAACAGCAAAACAAACACACAGCTTTGTGCTTCCATGCTCCCTTTGGATAGACCAAAGCTGTAATAAAAGTCACACGGAAAAGGTCTTAAAACGGGATCATAAAACGAGGAGAGAACGCGAACGAGACGACGGCGAGGAGAGCGTAAAAAAAGAGATCCCAATGTGACAACACACTTTTCCCTTTTTTGCAACCAAGTATACGATTTCATCATTTACTACTCATTCTACTCACAAAGCTAAACGAAGTATACAATAATATTTTAAACAGTTCCAGTCATTTAGTCATAAGAAGATTTTAAGAAAACAAAATAATAATAATAATAATATAAAATATATATTAGCTAAGAACATTCATGATACGATTAGCGTTAAGGCAAAAAAAATATAATAGTATTTTATATGGAGCACACGGCGGAGGAGCAGTCAACGTCAATGCCAAATTTTAAAAGTAACATGTGTATACGAAGGAAACACAAGTAAAAAAACACTTAAAAATCCATAAAAGAATTAAGTGCACGCTCATTTTAACATATAGTTATTTTTTAATCGAGAAAATCAAAAAAAAGGTGTGAATGTGAAAATTAATAGAAAAAAAACAAACAAAACAATTATTGGTTTTTGTCGGTTCAAAAGAAAAACAAAACTCCTGCGTTTCATTCATAAACCAAGTGTATACGTCTGGTGCTCACAGAAATCTACACTCTCGCGATATTTATATATAAATAAATGTGTAAAACGGTAGTGATAAGAGGACAGAAGAGCCGGAGCACCAACAAAATTACTATTTCAAACTTGTTTGATCTCTCAAAAATGGATCGGGCTTGCAGCTCTGTCTGGATGTGGTCAAAAAAGTAACAGCGAACGTGACTTTTTTTTCGCGTGCGTGTGTGAAAAACACAGAGTACAGTGGTATACGGACAACCTGAGAGTCACGGAGTACCGCGACTGGGGTGAACTGAGTCAGTGCATATAAACTCTTGACATACGAGATCGCGTTGTTGACAGTAGCACAAAAGCAGAGAGAGAGAGATCTTTATCTCATAATCAAATCCTTTATTATCGACACACATCTTATTCAACCTCCAGCGACTCGACTCGAAATAACATCGAACCTTTCAACTCTATACCTTTTGAACTTATCCAGGGAAAATGATGAACTCATTTTACGAGCAGTCAGCAGCCGGTTTCTACGGAACCCCGTCAGCGACAGATCAATCATACCGGTTCCCAATCGGGTTGGGAATGTCCCCATACGCCCAACATCATCAAGCCCGTGCCCCCCAAGATTCGCCGTATGATGCGACCGCGGCGGCGTGCAAACTTTACTCCTCACAGTCTTTGGAAGCCCAGCAAGGCTACAAACTGGATTGTGGAAAGGATCAATCAAATGGGTACAATTCCAAAGACTTGAGTGGGGGAGGAGGCGGCGGGGGCAGTGGAGGGGGAGGAGGTGGAGGGCCCACCGGGGGATGGAATACATCAGGTGGAAGCTCCGGCGGAGCCACAGGTTCCGGAATCCCTGTTCGTCCTGCTGTGTGCACTCCAGACGCGCGCTATGCCACACCGGGTCATCCTGCCGGAGAGCCGACGAGTCCTTCAAGATCTCTGACTAGCTGGAACCCCACTTGTTCCCTAAATAACGGGGTCGTCTCATCCCAAACTGCTTCTCAACTTCAGACGCCAGCCAACCATACTTTCTACCCTTGGATGGCCATTGCAGGTTGGTAGCAAACCAAAATTACTTTATTTAGTATGTTTTCCTTAGAAATATAGATTTCCCCACATTACAACAACCAAATCCATCACAATCTCTTCTTCCATCATCATCAGCACCATGCAGAAAAGTTGCAAAAAAATGTTTGACAAGCTCTAATAAAATGGAACAAATACCGATGGTTTCACCATGCACTTCCCTTTTAAATTTGATTCATGGCTTTCCCCATTGCTCCATTATTCCCTCCTATTATTTTGTACAGATAGCCCTGAAATAATTCCCCTGAAAATATCTTACTCACAATCAGTCCACCGATAAAATACCTGTGTGTGCCCACAACACGCGGGGAAAAGGGGAAAACTAGCGGAAAGTTTTTTTCTACTACTACTACTACTACTACATGGGCATTTCTTCTCTGGATATCAAACTTGTAATTTTTTCCATGATTTATTACCGTATGCACCAGCCATTAAGCTAATAAAGCTTTTATACCGTAATGAGAATCCTGAAATCATCCATCTTCTCCTACCGTTAGCTCAACTTTTTTTTTGTTCCTCCAACTAAACTCGCAATCTACTCTGCTCCGGTTCCCGGAAGTTTCGTGAGAGAGATTGGAGGGAGGAGGAGGAGGAGGGATACAAGAAGAAAAAAATTCCCCAACGCTTTGGAATATTATATATATTCGCTTTCGAATTGAGTAATTAGTACAGAGTGCCGTCCTGGTTTTTTTTAGACATTGTGTCCTTTCCTTTGGACGGTTTAGAGAAAAACGTAGAAAAATAATCGAAGGAAAAAGGATTTTTTTGCGCTAGAAAATATTATTTTTTGCTAGATGATTAGCACGTAAAATAGAATTTGATTATTTCCCATATTCATCATACCTCAACAACAATCCCATCTCATGTTCATTTCTAACCTTGCACGCGCATATTATCAGATTAGACCAATTAAGATTATTATTGCGTTCGAGTCGTTCACACACACACACATTGTTTGTCTAGCAGTTGAATTGAATGCCATCCAGAATTCACGACTTGACTTGTGTGTAGTCTTATGTTACTGCCCCTTTTCACTCTTCATCAAGGTCGCGCGTCCTCTCTACAACTTGTAATTTCTTGGCTTCTCTCGCAAAATCAATACCACCAAATCCCTAATTACCCGTACTTGCTCTGCTCACACACATAATGAAAAAGTGTGCATGCAGAATATATATCAAAGTAGTTGTTTGTATGATTGGGATTACGGGGACAATTCAATGTCAATGATTTTGACACGCTGCTACGATGCGTAGTGATATGATGAAGCTAGAGCGACCATCTCTCTACACATCAAAAATCTATGGGTTATCTTGTAACACAAGTTGGTAATTGCATAATAACCTGCTGGGAAACAAAAAATATATAGTTCAAGAAGATACATATGCACACTAGGAAAAAACATGAGCAATAAGAGAGAGATTCATCAAAATTATACATTTTTTTGCTGGCAAACTCATGCTGCTGATGATCTATTGTTTTACGGATGGAGGAGTAGAGCGATAGAGTAGTCGAACTGCACAAAGCTGCATGCTCACATTATTATTATAACTTGTGAGAGCTAAAACAATGGATGGGATTGGCTAATTTCCTGAGGTGATTATATGACTCAATAAAATCCTTCATCTCAAGGTAAATCACACACGGTGACAAAAATTGCACCTGACTAATTTCACTTCTGGTTCTAGCTCGTCGTAGTCAGTCGATCGTGTGTACCATAATAATCATGGTGTCTGCGTCGTAACATTTTTTTAATCATTGTATTTGTCTGACTATAAGGCTACCAGTAGTCGAGTCCTGGAATGGAATAAAAGTATAGAATTCGACATTGCAACTTTTTTTTCCCGATTATCTTAATTTGACAGACGTTGTTCTTTTTTTCTTTCTTCTCTTCTCCTGTATTTCATGAGTCAATCCCACTTTGACTCATTGGAATCCCGATGTACACTTTTGACTACATCTTTTTGTATACATAATATATCAAGTTGATGGGATAGTTTACATGCGATGAGTGACATATATGACATTATAATGTGACATTTATCACATCATGCATTTCCCCACAAAAATTCAAATAATAAACATGCACCAACTGTTGTTGTTAGTTTTGTTTGTACTGAATGAGTTTGAATGTAAATTGCGAAAAGGCAAAAGTCGGAGAGCCTTGTATAATAATATATTCTTGCAAAGAAAATAATATATATTTTTTTAAAAAATGGTTTCGGTCTCTTTTTCACATTATTATTGTCTTTTGAAGCTAAGCTATTAGCGCTGTTGCTGTTATGCTGTTGGGACAAGAGCAGGCAGGCAGGCTCGCGAGCTCGGCCTCGAGAAAATATGGAAAAGAGACGAGGTTCTGCCTTTTGGCAAGACAATAACAATAAGTCATATGGATGTGAGTGAGTGAGAGAGGGTAGACGTAGAGCTCAACCCAGAGAGTTGCGAGGATAATATAATGGCCACATTTGTAAAGTTAAAAATTACCAGTTGAAATGTCAACTGGGTAGTCCACCACCACCACCACGAAACCATTGCGTGCGTGAGGTGAGTGACAACGCAAGGCTAATATTGAGATATACAGAAAGAATATGGGCTGCTTTCCGCTGCTTGTGTTGCGTGCTTACAATTATTACATTGCTTAATTGCTCCTGGGGACATGGCTTCAAGGGATAGGAGCAAAACACACTGGCAGTTTTATTGTAATACAGAAAAAGGCGGAGGAAATCTTGTGTGTTATAATGTGAGTTGAGTTGGGACTACTCTCAACTTTCAAATGTAAATAAGAAGTGGATGGGGAGCAGGATTTGAGACTGTCAAGGGATGATTCATGAGGGTATAACGTGGCCACTTTACATGAGCACAACATTCCCTCTCTATCATAATAAATTCCTCAGGTGTTCCCCACGATCCGAAGATTTCCGGACAAGACTGAGAATTGCGTTGATTTACATTCTTGGGAAAGTGGAGCAGCCACAGTATTTTTTAAAAAAATATTTAGCAATGGAATTTTTAAGGCTTTGTGCAGGGAGCATAAAGCACGCTAAGGCTATTTTGTTAAGTGCGAGTTATGAAGTACGATTCAGATAAATGCATAACGTAAGAAGTCATAAAAATAATCTGAAATAACTTAAGAGAGAGAGTTGCTCAGTGAGTCGAGAAAAATATCCAGAAATTGCCCAATTGATGAAATTCAATTGAAAGGAAACTTATTGAATTTGGAGAAACGAACGCACGGGAAAGAAGAAACCTCATCCAACCCAGGTTGACCTTGTAAACGGGGAAAAAAGAGCAGAGGAGAGTTGTATCTGGGGAAAGTTGTTTAGATCCCTTACAGATGATACATTACAATGCAATTTCCTATTCACTACCTTGCCTTCTCTCCTCTCCTCGCGAGCTGCATATCATGAGAGCTGAGCTAAGAAAGTGCTTTATGGGGTATATTATGTAGGAAAAATGCAAACATTATTTTCCAATGCAATGAATCAACATTCACGATACGATACGGTCTCATGATAGGAACATGCGTCATCTCCTCTCGTAGTATATACCCATATGTCTCGCAACCAACTTGGTGGAGCAGCAACGTTCAATCCCCAGTTTATATCCATTTTCCCACCCTTTTTCCACTTTGCAAGGTTGCCGGCTTGTCTGGAACAGCTGGACAAAACTTTGAACCAAAAAATCATCATCAGGCAGGCATATATACACACACACATAGCTACTTAGCTAGTGTGCCAGCAGAAGAACTGTATGGGATGGAGGAGAAGACGTGCTGCTGCGGTCCGGTTTTCCCTTCCACAACCGTATATTCGTATAGTTATATTCTGGCTATTTTCCCCCGTTGTTCGTTCCGCGTTCTCTTTAATTCCGGGTTTTTGGTTTGTTATTCCACTTTGTTGCAGTTTCCCCGTTATATACCAGCAGCACTCAGTCAGCCAGCACTCCAGTGCGAGAGTATATAATGCATTTACAACTTTTCCGAAAATAAAAGTTGCAGGCGAGCGGAGCGACTGTGTTGAAAAAGAGAAACAAACTCGGAGGCTCTTTCTTTCCATATGATAGCTAGATAGATGGATCTATTACCGAGTACAAAATGAAATATAATATGCCGCTGCATTTTACACGGGAAAGAAAAAAGTGTGCGGCGAGAGCGATATATATCTTAATGCCCGGCAAGACATGGCATGTGATCGGTTTGTTAAAATAAGTTTTTCTACAAAGTTTTTTCCTCTTCTGCTTTTTGCCTTGGCTCTCCGGCCGGCACAACCACCAACTCTCTCTCTCACTCCTACTTTTTCATGTACTTTTCCTCGGACACTATTACCATTATTATACGGTCAACTAGCGATATCGGGATTCAATCGGGGGTTATATAGACGAAGAGAGGGAGAGAGAACATTATTATACGGTCAACTAGCGATATCGGGATTCAATCGGGGGTTATATAGACGAAGAGAGAGAGAGAGAGAGAGAGGTATATAACGTGTGGAAATCACAGTTTTCTCCAGGTTCCCCGACCACTTATTTTCATCCTTGATGATAGATCACGGGCAAGGAAGAAGAAGAATGTGAAACCAAAAAATGGAATAAAGTTGGATGGGTAGCAGCAGCAGGATACACGCGGGTAGTCGGATGCATATAATACGAGGCACACCAACCAACTTTGTGATTTTCCGTGCTGCCGATTTTTTTTTTCATTTTCTTCTTACGTCGGAGGACTCCCAAGCTATTTAGAAGCTCGCGCTGCCCGTGTGGTTCCCCTTTTTTTGTAACAAAATGAATGATGAGGAGGGAATGGTGAAACAGGGAATCACACAAGGCAAGGCAGTCATCATACACGCGACTAACTCGGCTCGACTACTAATAATTGTGTATTGATCTTCAACCGATTAATATTACCAACCACAGAGACCCAGAAAGTGTTTGGACACGAAAAATGTTTGTAAAAGGGAAGTTGCTCTGGTGCGCAACTTGAGACTGTCTTGGAGGAAAGAAACTGAAAAATACAAAACCGTAACTTTTCCGCCCAGCAAAAAATGCAGTAGGATTTTGAACGCGAACGTCATGCTGGGTAGAAAAAGTGGAGCTTTTAGGGACCCTGGCTGGTGACTGGTGGCATGACAGAAGGCATGCTGACCAACTGTCGATACGTAACATTATTAATGAAAATGGGCTTATAATGAAACTGCACAGTTGCACTGGTTTTTTCATTATTCAACTGCAAAAATATTTTTTTAGATGAAAGCACCCCGCTTGCAGCATTATAATGCATGAAGGAGGTGCAAGCAAAGGGGGGTTTTCCTTTAGATTTGCAATTTCTTTTCATGGATAAACAAAGGTGTACCATTGCCATCAGCTCCATAAAAATGACACAACTTTTTGCAAAACGCACGCTTGTAACAACAATAATAATCTAAAGTGCAGTTCATATAATAATTATCGTATAAGTATTTTTTTTGTTCGTGTCTTCACTTCACAAACGTTTATGCTGCTACGCATTTTGACTTAGTACGTGTGCAGTGAAGCAGCAGTAGTGTTCGTTCACCAGACTAGTATTCCATTTCCTAATGAATTGCCTTCTGAAGGCGTGTAGTTGGGCAAAGTAATTTATGGGGAATATGCGAGGGAGCCTCTACTACTTACTACTACTACTACTAACTAATATGCAAAACATGGGAAATTTATAGCGATATCAATAAAGCAGAAAAAAGAAGAAGAGTGAAGTTGAGGGTGGTTGACTAAAAAATATTGGGGAGAGTTATTACACGGCTTGTCTAGCCTTCATAAAACTTTTTTCCCTGTTCCGAGGTTGGACAACGCTATACCACGGTATGTAGGACTTGCACTTGCAGCAGCAGAGTAAAAACAACACACAATATATTTTACTCGCATAACTCACGTCAAAAAGTTAAAAGTTGACTAAATCCCTTTTTTGAGGAGAGATCACCGTGTCGGAAATAACCTCAATAAAATTTATGCTGATATTGGCAGCCTCGTCCGTCGGTAGTCGGCCCCTGCAAAAAAAAAGTTTCTCTCCAATCCCGAAGTGCAAAAATACATGTATACCGATTTATCTTTTGCTTCACCACCAGGTTAATTGCATGTGTGAGCGGAAGCTAGAGAAAAAACAAGTTGGTGGTGGTGGCGGTGGTGGCAGACGAACGAAAAGAAGAAGAAGGAGAGGTGGTAATCAAGTTGGAAGTTCATACTACCCTCATCATTATACTTATATATGCTTTTACGTTATTATGATGCTAGAAAAATAGCTAGCTCGCCCGGCACACTCACACTGTATATTTATGGGTGGAGGACGACGCGCTGAGAAAAAAACTGACTGGAGATGGAAACCTGCCTACCTTCAATAGAAAAGCATAAACTTCAATAATGACACATGTAATGACAGGTTTACTGGAAAATAACTTAATTCTCACGTTTTATTCGTGGATTTTTATCCCCATGCAAAAAACCAAAAGAAAAGCTCTGGTGTGTAGGGTTTGCGTTAAGGTTTAGTGTGCCCGGCGTAAATGATATTTAATATCTTAATCAGCTCACAGATCTCAAACTGGCTGAGCTGCTGCTGCTGCTGCTGCGAGGATATGAATAACTTAACTTGTGCAAATGTGCTTGCTTGATTGTTATCTGAAAAGCAAACCTCATGCACATGAAATGCCTTTTTGCTGGGTGGTATTTTTGGGCTGCTGCTACTGCTATGTTCCAAAAAGTGAGTTGCTGTGTACATAAATATATATTTATTTACACAATGTATGCGGTGCGGTGGTGGAGTGGAGGGGCTAAGATGGAAAACGTTCCATGCATGTCTAACTGCTGGGCCCCACAAACATCTTAATATCCTTAATCTGGAAAAGTGAGTGGCTTAACTATATCTAAATTATGACAAGTTGCCTGGGATCAATTGAAACATCCAATTTGTTTAGGCATTTTAGAGCCAAGCCAGATTTTTAGAGCTATCGCTTTAAAAATTTAATGTATAGGTTCATACAAATCCTCTTTGTATTTCATCTAAGCGGTAGTGGTCCCTGTTTTTAGTGCACTCTCTTGCATTGTGTCATATCTTCTGAGGATTAGCCGCTTCTCCTCGGTCATTGACGGCTTGTTGACTACAATTGCATTTTGGAAAGGTGTCGGCGAATGAGAACCTTTTGAAAGAAAAAAACTGGGCTCATAATCGTACAATTAGGGTGTTTATGAGGCAAGTTTACAAAAGTCGCCAAGTTTTGCGAGCTGATGATGCTCTGCTCTGCTTTGTGGTGATGGTGGCAAGGTCACAAGATCAATTCCCCGTTTTATACCCCTTTTTATACACACTCTCCGAGGTTCTTAGCCTAAAAGTCCCGTTTGGAATATCAAAAGGAAAAAAATATATAACTTGGTGACAATGACATTCCGCACTTTTTTCACCGACTACACCAACTCTCTACTTGTGACTTGACATTCTGAATATTTCTGACTGCCATCAATCTGTACTGAAACTAAAACCGCCATCCATGTTGTGTTGTGTATTATGCATGCTGTGATGCGAATTGTGACACTTGCTTGAACATCATGTGTGTACTAAAAATCTGGCAAGGTTCCTATTT